>BPTQ01000007.1:128864113-129018798 GCA_019973895.1 Chrysanthemum seticuspe
ATCTTCACCAATATTAACAATAAGACTTCAAATTTATTAATAACATTCGAAAAAAAATATATAATTCGAATTTTACAAATGAGATTACAATTTAACAAATTCAACAAGATAAAAATTGGATATTCTTACATTATATTTCGTGGGTTGATTAGATGAACATCGAAAAACCAAAGAGCTTAATTGGAGGAGTTTCGGGACCAAATAGAATAATTAACTCCTGGGGTAGCTTTCTTATGCCCTTAATTACAAAACCCCCAACTCAATTTGGAAAAGCCCTTTGATTTGCCATGAACCCTAATTTTCGAATTGGGTTGAAAAATGGATGAACTCTCTGTGAATCTTGACTCTTGTATAGATGAAAGAGAGAAAGGAAGCCTCCTAGCTTTCTTGACCTTGTGCTTAGGGTAATACCCTTTTCTGGCTCTCATCTCATCTACTCAGTCGCGCATGGCATCACTAGGGTTGATTAGGATGTAGCTTAGATGGATTAAGGAAGGTGACAATTTGATTTCTGACTTTGACATTCAAAAAGAAAGGAAACACCTATATTGGTGTTTGTTGGGTTCTGCGAAAAAAAGGAGAAAAAGAAAAGGGCAAATGATTTGAAAAAAGTATCTTGCCATTATTTTTTTGGGAAAATTGCATAAAAAGTCATCATACTTGACACTCTTTGTCATTGTATGTAGCGAACTATTTTTTTTTTCATTGTGACACAAACCTTTTTAAATCGTGCTATTGTGTGTATCGATGACTTGTTTTACCTGTTGGAGCCGGTCATGTTAACGACCGTTAATTTTTTTATTGCACCGTTAGTCCTTTTCGTCTGTTTTTAACGACCGTTATTATATTATTGCACCGTTAGTCATTTTCGCCCGTTTTTTACACGTTTTTGTCCGTTTTTACACTTTTTCGTCCGTTTTTACACGTTTTCGTCCGTTTTTAGACGTTTTTGTTCGTTTTTACACGTTTTTGCATGGTTTCGTCCGTTTTTACACGTTTTTCTTCGTTTTTGCACGTTTTCGTCCGTTTTACACGTTTTTTTTCGTTTTTGCACGGTTTCGTCCGTTTTTACACGTTATCGTCCGTTTTTACACATTTTTGTTCGTTTTTGCACGTTTTTGCACGTTTTTTACACGTTTTCGTCCGTTTTACACATTTTTTTTTGTTTTTACACGTTTTTGCACGGTTTCGTCCGTTTTTACATGTTTTTGTTCATTTTAGCACGTTTTTTACATGTTTTCGTCCGTTTTACACGTTTTTTTTCGTTTTTACACGTTTTTGCACGGTTTCGTCCGTTTTTACATGTTTTTTTGTTTTTGCACGGTTTTCGTCCGTTTTTACACGTTTTTGTTCGTTTTTACACGTTTTTGCATGGTTTCGTCCATTTTTACACGTTTTCGTCCGTTTTACACGTATTTTTTTGGTTTGTACACGTTTTTGCACGGACGAAAACAAAAAACAAAACGTGGTTAAAGACGGGAACGCAAACGTGGTAAAAAACGTGACTAAAAACGAAAAAAAAAAAAAAACGTTGCAAAAGCAGCCAAAATGTGTAAAAAAAAGCAAAAATGTCGAACAAAAACGTGTAAAAACGGACGAAAACATGTAAAAACGGACGAAACCGTGCAAAAACGTGTAAAAACGAAAAAAAATGTGTAAAACCGACGAAAACGTGTAAAAAACGTGCAAAAACGTGTAAAAAACGTGCAAAAATGTGTAAAAACGAACGAAAACGTGTAAAAATGGACGAAACCGTGCAAAAACGTGTAAAAACGAAAAGAAACATGTAAAACGGACGAAAACGTGCAAAAACGAACAAAAACGTCTAAAAACGGACGAAAACGTGTAAAAACGGACGAAACCATGCAAAAACGTGTATAAACGTGTAAAAACGAGAAAAAAACGTGTAAAACGGACGAAAACGTGTAAAAAACGTCCAAAAACGAACAAAAACGTGTAAAAACGGACGAAAACGTGTAAAAACGGACGAAACCGTGCAAAAACAAAAAAAACGAAAAAAAACGTGTAAAACGGACGAAAACGTGTAAAAAACGTGCAAAACCGAACTAAAACGTGTAAAAACGGACGAAACCGTGCAAAAACGTGTAAAAACGAACAAAAACGTCTAAAAACGGACGAAAACGTGTAAAAACGAACAAAAACGTGTAAAAACGGACGAAAACGTGTAAAAACGGACGAAACCATGCAAAAACGGACGAAAAAGTGTAAAAACGGACGAAAACGTGTAAAAAACGGGCGAAAATGACTAACGGTGCAATAATATAATAACGGTCGTTAAAAACAGACGAAAAAGACTAACGGTGCAATAAAAAAGTTAACGGTCGTTAACATGACCGGCTCTAACAGGTAAAACAAGTTACCGATACACGCAATAGCACGATTTAAAAAGGTTTGTGTCACAATGATAAAAAAAAAAATAGTTCGCTACATACAATGACAAAGAGTGTCAAGTATGATTACTTTTTATGCAATTTTCCCATTAAATTATTGCTTTTATTGTATCATGAATTAGTTGTTAAAAAGCTAGGCTTCTTTGTGGTGGTTGTTACGTTATCGCAATATTCTTTTTATGAGAAGTCACATTTGTGGAAGTGTTGCCAAATTATATCATGTGTTTGGATAAGGATAGTGATCCATACCTGAACTATAAGAAACTATACGATGGATTTTGTTTTGTCATTTTGCTTGGTTGAATCGATATTTTTAGATATATTCGCACATCATTGTAATATGTTTACTACCTCCATTAATTATGATAATTTGATTAAAAATATTATACGCTATCAAATGATATTGAATAGTGTCACAATAATAAATTATTCGTCGTCAAATTTGGTAGGGGCATTTACATACACCATCACGTCTCCCTGTTTTCTTACGCGACTACCACTGAAAATTTATGTTCATTTCTGGAAATTGTTGGTCTCTGTCGAAAATCAACATAAATAAAGAACTTGTAATAAGCTAGTTTTCGTTGACACTTTGTTAGTAGATAAATAATAAAAGTTCTGAAGATGAAAATAAGTAGGAGTAAAACAATTTATAGTCATGAACGAGTGTGGAAACCCGCGCGATGCAGCGGGATTGGCTTCAAAGGACTTACTTTGCAGCGACACTTAAACCTTAGGGACTATTTTTGCCAAGTTGTGAAACTTTACATTTAATGTTTGGACTTACTTTGCAACGGCGCTTAAAGCTCAGGGACTGTTTTTGCCAAGTTATGAAACTTTGCATTTAATGTTTGGACTTACTTTGCAGCGCCACTTGAACTTCAGGGGCTGTTTCTGCCAAGTTTGGAAAGTTTGCATTTAATGCATGGTTTGTTGCAAAAGCTTGTACGCTTTTTAGTATTATAAGAAGAATTGAGGAGGTTCACATGGATGAGGTACAAAAGTTCTAATTATTTAGTTGGTAAAGGATTCAAACACGGATCCAGATTCTGGGCACTCTACTAGTCACCCATGCTTGGCCCATCAAGTTTACAGCATTTAGTCCACAACTTGGCCCATAGTTAGTTATTACAAAGAAATTTTTACTTTTTCCAAAAGGAAAGTCCTTTTTTCTTCAACTCTATTCTTTCGTTGTTGTTAAATTTGTAATCGGGGACCGAACCATGGGTTCCCTCGAGGACCTAGGAACCCCATAAATTTTTTGATGTAGTGTAATTTTTGAAAAAAAAAAAACATCAAATTTTCTTAAATGCATATTGAATACATCCGGTCTATAAAAATGTTTTTCTATATTACGCTTCAAAATATTGGTGAACTCGATCATATTTGATCCTTGTTCCGTCCTTATTTATAATTATTTAGTGGTACGAACTATTTTTCGGAGAAAGAAAAACCTAAAGTCGTCTCTAATTTCAAAATGTAACGATATGGTGCGTAAACTACAATTTTGGTTACTTTCAAGATACCGGAACACTTGAGCTCATAAAACCTCTTTACAATTAAGTAATAGCGTGCACACACCATTTTTATGTAATAGGGTGATTAGGTGAATAAAGTTGCAACTTTAAGAGTTTGTGTGATGATGAGTTGGAGCTAATTTTTAGAAGCAAAGAAGCTTTGATCTTAAGGGGTTTTTTTTTTTTTTTTTTTTTTTTTTTTTTTTTTTTTTTTTAATATATATATATATATTAAATCTCTCGAAATCTTCTTTTAAAAATAGTTTATTTTCAAACATTACTTAGATTTTGATATAAGCTTGCGCGCCAAATATGCTCTCGTAAGTAACACATAAAAAGAAAGACAAAATGGTTGTCTATAATCTTTAACAAATTAAAGTTGAGTCTGATAGACTCAACGACTAACAATATGCAACTGTAGGTTTAGAAAAATTCAAGTACTCGTAGTAACAAAATCTATATTTTGGTATAAGCCAAATTACTCTATAAAATTTGAACACACATCATCCAATGTTATTTTGAAATACTGTGATTTCTAAAGTTTCGATACAATTATTTTGACATGTATTCATTCTATTTTGTCATTGCTACGGCGTATTCTTTATGTAGATTTTGACCTCGTCTACTCTAAGAGCACTCCGATTTTGATTCAGCTAACATTTCCAAAACAAGCATGTTATTAAGAACCACAGCCAACAAGATCAAGGATCAACTCGTTGTCTTTTAAACCTGTCATACAATCTGCCTTGATGCCACTACTTAGTACCAACCACTTGTAACAAACAATACGTTTGTCGAAACATAGTTGTGGTTTCTATTCATAAATTTTTTTTGGGTTCATCTTTCAACAGTAACTCTTAGTTAACCCAAGACAACTTTTACCCAAGACAACTACACTCCGAAGATGTCGGGCGATTTCCGACGGAGATCACAAGAAGAATGGCAGGAAGTTCAATCGAAGAAAGATAAAAGGAATTCTCAGAATGCTGCGGCTAACAACAAGGTAACCACGAAGTTTTTTGTTTCGAATATTCCCCCGAAGTGTTCTTCTTCGGATCTTAAGATGGTATTTGGAGGGTTTGGGGCATACGAAGGTTCTTACATTGCCAGGAAACTCGATAGGTGGGGGAAGAGGTTTGCGTTTGTTTCTTTTAAGGACGTTAAGGATGTGAAACGATTGGAAGGGGAGTTGGGTGATGTTTGGGTGGGATCTTATAAGTTGTTTGTGGCGATAGCAAGGTTTGTTGATGGGAGTTCGATCGATAAGTCTACGACTGAGATGAAAAGGAAGACCAAGATGAAGGGGCATGCATCCCAGGCTAAACCTAGTATAGGGGAAGCATCGGGTGTGGCTATGAACGTAGATGGTAGGGGTGATATCAATATCGAACCAGTGGCTGGAGGAAGATCTTTTGTTGATTTGGTTTTGAACAGAAATAAAGTTGATGTTATTAAGGTGGATGATAATGTAGAGGGGTTTTGCTCGTGGCAGGTGGTGGATTTTTCGACCTTGACGGCTTTGAAGAAGATGTTAAGAAGTAGAAGATGGCACTCTGTGGCTATTAAGTATGTAGGAGGATTATCGGTTATGCTTGTGTTCAACAGTATAGAGGAGAAGGAAATTTTCTTTTCTGACAAGAATATGTGGGCTTCATGGTTCGAGTCGTTGAGTGTATGAGATGGTAGAAGTAAGGTGAATGATCGGATTGCATGGCTACAAATACATGGAGTACCAATTCAGTTGGCGCTCGATCAGGTATTTGATTTTATTGGGAGTCGGTTGGGAAAGGTTATTCAATCGGCTAGAATGTCGGTGGAAGATAACAATTTTTCTTATGCGTATTTGGGAGTGTTGACTGATTCTTGGCGTAGAATAGTGGATAAAGTGGATTTGATTTGGAGGGGTAATAGTTTTAAAGTGTGGATCGACGAAGATGTGGGAGAATGGGTACCAGAGTGTGTAGAGGAGTTTGACTATTTATCGGAAACAATGGAGCAGGAGACCGAGAGGGAGGTTCAGGTTCAGAAACACAATGAATTTGAACGTGTGGAAATGGATACTCACTCGGGAAACGATAATATGGATGATCTGGAGATGGGTGAGATAAGGGACGATCAATGGGTGACAATGAATGTGAATTCGACTTGTGATGTTGGTTTTGGTAATGACGGCAATATGACGTGTAATACGAGTAGTAATTCTGCTTCGAAGAGTGGTACCTCGAACGTTCGTAAGAAATTCCGAAGGAAGAAGATGTTCAAGAATAGGGGTGAATCTAGTGGGTCACAAGAACGGCCGAAGAAACGGTTAAGGGATGAGAATGATCCGTTCGTTTTGGACAAACTCATTGGGATTATTTCTAATAATTCGGGGTATAGGCATTCAGAGGAAGATGATTCGAATGAGGGTCTAGTGATGCCGAAAATTAATTCAGACGAAGGTGTAGGGGACGTGGCTGTAGGAGTAGTTAATTCAGGTGTGGTGGTGCATCAAGATGGGCCTGTCACGATGCGGGTGGCATCAGAAGATCATGTTCAATCTCCAATAGACTCTGAAGCTCAACATACAGTACAATTGGGTCAAGCACTTGGTGTAAATGACTTGAATGAGTTTATCCTAGAGGTGAAAGAGGTGTTGCAAAATGAAGGTTTTCAAGAGGTTGGACAATGAATGTCTTATCTCTAAACATACGCGGGTTAGGGATTTCCGGGAAAGCAGATTGGGTTAGAGGATTACGGGTTCATCACGAGGTGAGTTTTATTATGATTCAAGAAACTCAAATGGTTGATTTGGATTCGGTGGACATAGGACGATTTTGGGGGATCGGTGACTATGCTTTTGATTGGGTACCTTCCAATAGGAGTTCGGGTGGATTACTCTCGATATGGGACCCGAAGGTCTTCGTTATGGGGGTTGTTTCTAAACATTCCAATTGTCTGCTGATTTCCGGAAATATTAAAGGTAGTATGGTTACCAGTAATATGCTCAATGTGTACTCGCCTCATAACATAGTGGTTAAACGGGCGTTATGGGTGGAGATTGGGGTTCTTGTAGGTAGTGGAGAAGGTTTGTGGACTGTCGCGGGGGATTTCAATTCGGTCAGACACGAAGCGGAAAGACGTAATTCTAATTTTCATATATCCGAGGCTAATGAGTTTAATGAGTTTGTTGATAATTTGAATTTGCATGAGTTCTCTTTGAAAGGGAGGAGATTTACATTCGTGGCGGGAGATAAATTGAGTCGTATAGATAGAATATTTGTTAATTGGAATTTCGTTATGGAATGGCCGAATTCTGAGTACTTGGCGCTTGATCGATATTTGTCGGATCACAGCCCTTTAATTTTGAAGACGGTGTACAGGAATTTTGGACCGAAACCATTTAGATTCTAAAATTCCTAGCTTGGTAGGGAGGATTTTGGTGTTATGGTCCGTAAGTCGATCGAATCCAGTTATTCTTTGGGAGAGCCGGACACAGTCTTGATGATGAAGTTCAAGAGGTTGAGACATGATATGTCGAATTGGGTTGTTCAATGTAAGGAAAAGGAGTTTGGAGAAAGAAGAATGCTGGAACAAGAGCTTAGGGATCTCGATGCGGTTCTGGAAGTGAGGGATATTATGGAAGAGGAGGTTTGGATCATGGAGGAGACGAAGCGTCGTCTGCGTGAATTAGATAAGTTTTATCAGCGTGATCTGAAACAAAAATTCCGCTGTAATTGGGCGTCTCATGGGGATGATAATTCACGTTACTTTCATGGGTGTATAAACAAACGAAAGGCTGCGAACCACTTCCCGGGTCTGATGGTACATGGAGTTTGGGAAACTAAACCGAGTGTTATCAAAAGGGAGGTTTTGGCTAAAATATGGATCGGAGACCGAAGCTTCATGTGTATGGTTTGAAGAAGTTGCAACAGGAGGATGTCGATGGTCTTGTTAAACGGTTTTCGGCTGAGGAGATTAAAAGGGCGGTTTTTGAATGTGGAGCGGATAAAGCGCCAGGTCCGGATGGATTTAATTTTAGATTCATCAGGTCATTTTGGGAGCTGTTTAAGAAAGATTTTGTGGATATTATGAATCATTATCATCGGGTGGGTCGCTTCAGCTCGGGGGTAGCTTCGTCATTTATTACGCTTATTCCAAAGGTGGGTGACCCGGTTGAACCTGGAGATTTTAGACCGATAAACCTCATTGGGAGCATTAGTAAGGTTGTCTCTAAAGTCTTGGCGAATCGGTTGAAGCTGGTTATGAGTAAAGTAGTCTCGGAAAACCAATCGGCGTTTTTGACGGGTAGGTACATTCTTGACGGGCCATTAATGGCGAATGAAGTGCTTGCGTGGGCAAAAAAGCGTGGAAAAAGATGTTCTTATTTAAAATTGACTTTGACAAAGCATATGATAACGTCAATTGGGAGTTTTTATTACCGGTTCTTGGTCAGATGGATTTTTCTCCGGTTTGGTGTGATTGGATTCGTGGTGTGCTGGTTTCGGCAAGATCTTCGGTTTTGGTGAACGGATCTCCTACGTTTGAGTTTGGTTGTCAGAAAGGAATTCGTCAAGGTGATCCTATGTCACCGTTTCTTTTTATTATTTTGATGGAGGCTTTTTCAGGTTTGATGAATAAGGCGTGCGACATAGGAGCTTTTGACGGTATACGGCTTCCTAATGATGGTCCGGTGTTATCGCACCTTTTGTATGCGGATGATGCGATGTTGATGGGGGAATGGTCTTCTTCCAATTTCATGAACATGAAAAGGATTCTTCAGATATTCTTTTTATGTTCCGGTTTGAAGATTAGTCTACATAAATCAGTGTTGTTAGGAGTCGGGGTCGATAATGCTGAGTTACAAATGGAAGCCGAATCGTTGGGTTGTAAAGCTAGAGAGATTCCGTTTGTTTATTTGGGAATCAAAGTTGGGGCAAATATGAATAGAATTTCGAGTTGGGAGCCGGTTGTTCATACCTTCAAGAGAAGGTTGTCAAAGTGGAAAGCTAACACTTTGTCGATTGGTGGTCGACTGACTCTAATTAAATCTGTTCTTGATAGCTTGCCTACGTATTACTTTTCACTTTTTAAGGCACCTATGAAGATCATTAATACTTTGGAAGGTTTAATTAGACGGTTTCTATGGGGAGGGTCGGATGATGTTCGAAAGATGAATTGGGTTTCGTGGGATGTGGTTACGAAATCTATTAAGGATGGAGGCTTGGGAATCGCTAGATTAGATTTTAACAATATCACGTTGATTGGCAAATGGTTATGGAGGTTTTACAATGAGCAACATTCGATGTGGAGAAGAGTGATCGTCTCAATACACGGGTCAAGTCGTTGTTGGGGCGTTGCACCGGTTAATTCTTCTATTACGGGGGCTTGGAAAAACCTGATCACGTTTTGGAACAAATATAAGATAGATGGTGTGGGTTTTAATTGCAAGATTCGGGGGAAAATAGGAAATGGGGAACAAATTCGGTTTTGGTTAGATACGTAGGTGGGTGACGAACCATTGAAGGACAAATTTCCGGCTTTATTTTCGCTTGAGAAGGATAAAAAGGTTCGTGTTTCCGGTCGGATTCGGATGATTGGTTCGGCTCAGATTTTGTTTTGGGAGTGGAGGCGCACTCCGGTTAGCATCGATGAGGTGACTAGCAAACATGATTTAGAGACCTTAATTCAAGATGTTCGGTTACAGGATAGGCGAGACGATTGGGCGTGGTATGATGGAAGTGAGGTCGGGTTTACAGTGGCCGCGGCTAAGAAATGGATGCGTGGGTCGGGGACAAGTGACGATAGTTTTGGCTTCAAGTGGAGTAAATGGATTCCGAATAAATGTAACATTTTTATGTGGAGAGCAGTTCTGGATCGTCTTCCTACTAAGGCAGCTTTAATGAGAAGAAATATCATGGTTGACAATCACAAGTGTGTTTGGTGCGACACCAGTGAAGAAACGATTGAGCATATACTCACAGGTTGTAGTATTTCAGCGGGTATCTGGAATGGAGTTTCTAGATGGTGTAGGATTACAGGGATGTTTTTATTCCACGTCATGATTTGGTGAATATGCACGAACACTGCGGGGTATCGGGTAACAAGAAGGTGGTTCTTCGGGGGATTATTATTATCGCCTGTTGGCGGATGTGGAGGGCTAGGAATGAAAAGCTTTTTTCGAGTAAGGAGCCGAATGTTGTAGAGATGATTGCGGACACCAAGACTTTGGGTTTTTTGTGGTATAAGCATAGGTTTAAAAAAGGAGTGGTGGATTGGGATCATTGGTGTTCATTTGATTTGATGTAATTTGTTATTTTGTGGTTTTCGGCTTCCTATTCCCGCCTTGGAAATAGTTAGCCTTTTGGTTGGTGGTTAATGAAAGTCAATTTTCAAAAAAAAAAAAAAAGTTAAACTGTCTTCGATCTTAAACATATCAGAAAGTCAAACACTAAAAGCACAAGTCGTACGCAACAATATCATATTTGACTATATTCAAAGATATGATTTAAAAGTTGCAACTTAAGATATATTATCTCAAAGATTATATAAAAAAGTGAATGGCTTTAGTCTTTAGGTGACCCAATTGTCATCCACGTCGATATGAATTTGTAATAACAAACTAATAAGTGCAATGTATTGATTAGATACCTTAGTTATCTTAATCATTTTTAATAAATTATAACTAACCGATTAGAGAAAATCTTATCCAATATAAAAGATTAACTTAACTTACTATATTTATCAAAAAATTTGAATATATTAATATGAGTCAATTTATTTTGCATACTCAAAAATCTTTACATATCAAAAAACAAATCTAGATCAGACAAATTATTAGGTAAAAAGAACAAGATTTAAATAAAAAAAAAAAAAAAAAAAAACATGAAATGGCCTAAAGTGTAAATCTAGACCACCCCATTTTTTTTTTTATTAAAATCCACTTTCATCTCTTATTTTTAAATATTACTATCTCAAAAACCGTAAATTGTTGACAAAAAAAATTACATCATCGTGACGAACATTTAATTATCTTTCAATACACTTTCATATAATTTCGACAAACTTTTTTTTTCGTTTCTTTTTTCTTTCTCGGTGCAGCATCACTTGTGATATAACACTAATCTGTAAGTTATAACACTCGACATGCTTTCGTAAAAGAAGTATAAATATTTTTGTAGAACTCCAAATGACTCATCGTAAGTTAATGCACTAATCTATAAGTTAACGCACTTTCATGGAAGGTGTTCGACAAAACGCCTGAGAGAAGGATGCACAAGTTGAGAAGCAATCACATATTCCAATGTCATGTGATTGTGTTTATAAGAGACCCTATATTAGTTCTAAGTAATAATACCATTATTCAAGTACCTGGAAGACAAAGTCAATAATTATAAATGAATATTCGTGATAAATGCAGTGCATTAATAGAGGTAACAAAAAATGTTGTGTTGAAAATTGATCATTCTTTAGTACTTGATATCACTAGTGATATCACACGTGATATCACCTGTGATATAACATGTTCCTCCATTACCACCACTGATTCAACAAAATGAAGAAGCTGACGCATCTGAGATATCACCTATGATATTAAAGGTTCTTCCAAGAAGATGAATAACATGAGAATGAGATACACTGAAAAGATTCTTATTCATGAAATGAATGACCAAAATAAGCCGATAATAGAGTATGCAAATAGTTTTGCATCAAGAAAACCATATGAGAACACTATTATCACTTGTGATATTTCAAAATATTTAACAGAATATCACAAGTGATATAAACATCAAAATCAAACCCAAATGCTGCATCATTTTTAACAAAACATCACAAGTTATACCAGATACAAAACAACAATCACACATAAAAATAGCATTATGTCTGATTAATAAGCAAAAATTCAGGTAAAAACAAAAAATCAACTAACAACTTAATTAATAACCAAACTACATGAGCACATAACAAGATTATCAAATATTTTTCACTCAGACATTTTATCAAACACTCAGTGTGCAACTTGATCACAAGAAATGTTAAACAACTTGATCCACATAATTATCAACCGACTCAACATCATTATCAACCGCAAAATTATCAATCAAATCAGCTTCTGAATCAAAACGTTTCATTTAATCAAAAGAAAGCCATAAAAAGGATGATAACTTTGGGGGGTGATGAGATGATAATTGGAATAGTGATGGTGATCGAGAGATGATGTTAATGATCGGAATGGTGTGGTGGTCGGAATGGTGATGTTCATGGTGATTGGCGGCTACTAACTTTGGGGTAGGTGATGAAGAAGCCAGGAAGTTATTGAGATAGAAACACACTTATGTGTGTGAAAATAAATGTGATAAAAAAAAAAGCTTATATAGATGGGGAGTAAAAAGGTTTATAAAATTAAATCTTAGATTAATCCTCATCATTAGATCAAAATAAAATGATGGAGATTTGTCCCTCAGTAAGCATCAAAATAAGAGTAAGCAAATGAACTTTTCTCTATATAATATCTCTTATAAAATAAGAGATTTCCAAAAAGTGAAAGAAGAAAGCAGAAAAAAATCAATTGGACCAATGAGTAGGGATGTAAACGAACCGGACGAACACGACGGGTTCTTGTTCATGTTCGTTCGTTTAATTTTAACTGGATAAATAAGCGGACACGAACGGTTAAACGGACGAATTTTCTTATTCATTTTGTTTATTAATAATATGAGTTATTCATGTTCATTTATGTTCGTTAATTAAGACACTAACCGAACTTTAAATGAACATAAACGATCGAACATAAATGAATGATGAAAAACAAACATAAACTTTATTAAATTATGTATAATATTTTTGTTTTATAAGTGTTTTGCTTAAACAAACCAATTTTTAAAGTATACAACTAAATGATATGATATACGAAAAAAATAAATATATAAACGAATATAAACAAGCCTTAATGAATGCATAATCTGACATTCACGAACATAAACGAACATAAGCGACTTTTATGCATATCCGTTCATTTAACTAAATGAACGTAAAATATTGCTTATATTTGTTCATCTAATAAATAAACGAACATAAACGAATTTTTTATCGTACGGTTCATGAAATGTTCACTGAATCTTCAGTTCGTTTATAGTCCTACAAATGAGAGTGCACTTTTCTGCATACGCAACAAAATTAAGCATTTCTATTGACCAATATAAGTCCAATGGTTGGAGCACTTGTGCTTGAGTCAATTGACCCAGGTTCAAGTCTCATTCTTGGCATTTGCTTTATATAGGTACCCACCTCCGCAAAACCTATGGGCACACTGGAGAGACTTTGTGGAATAAGAGCTCAGGGGTCCGAGTCTTGGCTAGTGCGCACTCCAGTTGGTGCCCCACTAGGCCAGGAAAGTTTTCGGAGCTATTCCTTGTGGGGTGGATAATGGCTGGTGCCAAAAGATATCCGAGGTCAGAGTGTTCCCGCCAATCTACTCATTTATGTGGAATATAAGTCAAAATTGACTTCAATTAGATGAAATTTATCTAAATTTTAGCTAACACAATAAATATTTATAAAAATACATGTGTCAGTTTTCTTAAAAAAGAAAAAGTTAATTAATAAGAGGGCTAGGTACAGTCTCTTGTCAAAGGTGGTGCCATAGGAAAAAGTTGTGCCACCTCACTACTTTATGCCCTTGGCACCATTTTTGGCTATGACACCAAAACCTCCTTCCCTGGCATAACACCAGTTTTCTGGTTTCGTAATACAATTTTTTTTATATTTATTTAAATAAAACAAAATATATGACTAAAAAAAGAGAGTACATATTTTTTTAGTATTTCAAATGTGAATGAACCCTTTGAAAGAAATATATTTCAAACATGGGCTAAAACTGCCATTTTTTTAAAGTTATTTTGCACTTATTTTTAGTTATAACTAAACTGTGGACATGAATATAAACACTATAAATTTTGAGGGACCAAAAGTGAAAATGGCCCTAAAATTATTCTTCTTCCCGTTCTATATCTCTGTATGACTGTGTCATGCCCACTTTTAGATATACCATGTTTTCCAACGGTGCAAATCAAAGAAACCCCCCCCCCCCCCCCCCCCAAAAAAAATCACCTTTGGCTTGAGCTGGTGGCCACGACGCCAAGACCCACCAGTCCACCTCCGGTGTGGTTCCTCGTGCCAAAGGGTGACGCCGATGGTTTTGGCTCAATCCAACAGCCCTTGTACCCATAGCTCTAAAAGTTTAGTTGTTAAATTTTATATAAATCATATGAACTAAAATATATTTATTAGGTTAGGTATATTTTTTAATACTTACAAATTTAATAAACTTTCTCTAGACTTTATACTTTTTATACATTATACCTCGACTTTATATATTATATTTATATACTTTGCATCAACTATTATATAATACAAAGAAAAACATAAAACCTGATTTATTTATATATTTTGCATCAACTATTATATAATACAAACAAAAACATTTAAGGTCAAAATTGAATTCAAAAAGTTAAAATGAACTTATATTTTGAGACTGATGAAGTATTATTAGTATATATTAAATTAATGCATGTGTACAGAATTATCAATATATATATATATATATATATATATATATATATATATATATATATATATATATATATATATAATTTAGATCAAATAAGATCAAACTTAAAGTTGTTAAAATGAGATCCAACTAAAATTTGACAAGCGACACTTTCCTTACAATAAAAATAAATTTTTTATTAACCACAACTAAAATTGTTAAAGTTTCGATAGATTTGTTTTTAAAATTTACGAAACCTATGTGATACACTTTGATTAGAAGTGTAATGTGTATCAGGTTTTTGTATGTGTATCAGATTTTAGAATATTTATTAGTGTAATTTGTATCAGGTGTATCACTAATCCAAACTAATGTATCATTTGGTTATTAGTTGCTAAAATGTTAATTTGGATTAAAATATTATTTTTATGTGTATTATTGCTAAAATTGTTATTTATAAATGTTTTAGTGGGTTTTTAGACTTGATCTTATTTTTACAATTTTAAGTTTGATCTCACGTTAACTCTCCCCTATATATATATAATTTTCAGACTTACAAAATTAATACTATTAAAGTGTTCAATGTTATTAATGACTATAATGACTACTACTTACAAGAAAAGAAACATAGTGTACAACACTTTAATGCACATAATTTTCAGACGTACAAGACAAGAAGCATAGTGTACAACAAAACACCACATTAATGATATTTAATGTAGTCAATTATTTAACTGGTCAATAAATACAATTAATACAGTTATTAAAACACCTCTTATATAAGAAATACTCCATCCGTCTCAATATAATTGTCCACATTTCCTTTTTTGGATGTCTCAAAATTATTGTCCACTTTCCTTTTATAGTAAAAGAAAGAGAATTTAGTGGAGGAATATTCCTTTTGAATGGTTGAAAATTAAAGTGGCTCCACTTTTATTAAATTGTGTGAATCTTGTCTAGTGACAATAATTTTGAGACGGAGGGAGTACAAATTATCAAGCATATTGTACAACTGGTTCGAGCCCGAACGGGCACGGGCTATACGAAATTCTTGATATTCGTAAATTTATTGTTAAAAAGAAAATAATAAACTAAAATACATTATTTATCAAAAAAATTTATTTAAGGGTACCCGTCGTTGCAACGCCCGGGTACCCTGCCAGTTAACACATAATAAATTAATTATGTAACTCGTGCGTACATAAGTATTATAATTATATATAAGTATTGAATTTTTTAATATAATATTATAAAAAAATTCTTAAATACTACAAAAACTATAATTTGTAATTGTCATTATATTAATTTTAAAAAATTATTAAATTGCTATTATCCGTTTCCACGTAAACCTCGTTTTTCTTTGAAAACAACTTCTGGAAACACATATATAAAACAAACAAATGGTCATTTAATAACTTTGTACGTTTGCTTTGATAACGAAATTAATAAATGACCAACTATTATTAAAATGCAAAAGAGTTTTAAGACAACCATTAGGTTCAAGAAGACAACTTGACTCATTGTAACGAATCTGCCGTTTATAGCTAATAAACTATTTTTTATTTTTTTTATTATTTATTTATTTATTTATTTTTCTTAATTGTGAAATGATTTTAATATTATTTCTTTCATGACATGCATTGTTTGATGTTATTACGTTCAGCTAAATTGTAGTTGTTTCTAGTTCGATTGTAGTTATAGTCAAGAAGTATATATTGTGTTTGAAGTAATTACTTATTGACAATGCGTATATCATAATTCAGTTTTTTTATGTTTAGTTAGTTAGTTCTCAATTTTATGTTACTACATCAGGTTGTTTTAATCCTTATTCGGCCGTTGTTCTTTACGGTGTTAAAAAAATCAAAACGATAATATTTCATTGCTATGTTTGGCAAAGATAATCGTTGTTGTAACCGGAAATTAACTTGTAGATTGTTGATACAAAAGTTGGGCGTTTCTTATTAGGAGCTCCGGTTCCCGTACCAATTAATGATTGTTGCTTGAGACCTGCGCACTAAAGACAGAAAACACCGTTAGGCTTACCGTGGGATTGTCTCCCACGATTATCCTCCGGCGTGAGAGTAAGTAATCGATTTAGGGTTAAAGGTGAGTTAGGGTTTTGAGATCGTACCTTTAACGAGGGATGGGGTTCCCTTTATATACACACGGAATCCTTGTTGGTTCCGTGTTCCGCAACCTTCGGCGTATCCCGCATTAATCGGTTGGGAATGATTATCTCCCTCATTAGGAGATATCCGATATCTATTCTATGAATAGCTTTGGGTTTGGGCCTCCGTGAGCCCAAACATCTAATCGGCTTTAGCCCAGTTCGTACCGGGCTAAGTTAGTGTTGGACTTTAGTCGGGTTCGTGACCCGGATATAGACTATACGTCATCATAGATGAAGATAGAACTGGGGATTGAAAACGATATTATTTTTATAAGCCACATGTAATATCATTTGATTTTAAGATATTATTAAAGATTTTTCTAAACTGTATTATAACTTTCTTATGCCAAACTAAGATTATATTTTAAATAATTATATATCTTTTAAAATTATAAACATAATCCACCAAAAAATTGTGTGCCAAACAATGATGAACGCCAAAATCACACGGTTCCTCCATTATTTGGTTACATTCCATGATTCTCAAATAAATCTCTCTGGACAGTTTTGTTATTCCATGATTCTCAAATAAATTTCCCACAACTATAAACTTTCCTATGCATTGAATTCAGGGACACATGGAGGTCTTTCACAAATTTTTATGACCTTGGACCACGAGCGAGCATAGTGTCGGTTGGTGTAGTTTTTTAGGCCATGTTTATTGGTATAGGTTGCCAACTTGGTAAAAAATGACATAAAATAATATTATATTAATTGACACCCTAATGATGCAACCTAGTGAAACAACCTAGATCACTTGGCAACCCAATATTGCCAACCCACAATCTGTCTTTGTGGTTTTCTTTTTCTTTTTTCTTTTGTAGTTCTTAATATTTAGTATAGATTGGTTGATTTGTTGATAAATGATACTCCCTCCGTCTCAAAATTATTGTCACTAGACAAGATTCACACAATTTAATAAAAGTGGAGCCACTTTAATTTTCAACCATTCAAAAGGAATATTCCTCCACTAAATTCTCTTTCTTTTACTATAAAAGGAAAGTGGACAATAATTTTGAGACATCCAAAAAAGGAAATGTGGACAATTATATTGAGACGGAGGGAGTATATAGATTGGTTGTATGTATTAGTTATGTAGATGGAGGAAAGAGATAATAATATTTTATTAAGAGATTGGGTTGTGATAGGTTGTTGATAAATATAGTCTTATAAAAACCAACCCATATCTGTAATTATAGATTTAAAAAAAAAAATGAAAATTCATAACCACGCGGTCTTGCGTTTTTATTTTTTTATTTTTTCAACTTATATTTTAGGTATATTTATTACGGAATAGGTATATTATAAAGTTATATAATGGGTTGAAACATATAAATGTTCTATAATAATATGAATTATTAATTTCTACAATAATAAAAGTCAAATAAGATGAAAAATTTTATAAACTTCGATGATAAATTGAAATAAAAATAAAGTTATATGACCTAAAACTTAGACAATAATTAACCAATAAAATGTGTTTGAAATAACTAATTATAAAAGTATAAATAAAAGCAATTTATCATGTAAAAATTATAAACTTTAGTGGTTTATTTAAAAAAGTAGAAAAATATTTGAATATAAATGAGTGGTGTGGCGCGGTTTTTAAGTAAAAACCAAAATCGCACTGCAAAACGCGGTTTTCTTATTTTCAAAAATCTCACTATCGTTTTTTGTTTTGAATGGTTTTTGCAGTTATTTTGAGGATTGCGATTTACAGTGCGATTCTTGCTCACTCTTGCCGTGGACACATTATGAGATAGATGAAAAAAAAAGAAAAAAAGAAAAAGAAAAAAAAAGATCATCTAGAACTAGAGGGGAATATAATAAAGCAGATGAAGACGAAGTGATTGAAAAAGATGTAAAATGACAAAATTGTGTTTTAATAATTCATGTGCAATATATGGAGAGCATTTAACAGAGGTACCCACACGCTTTTAGTGTCGAAAACCAAAGTAGTATGAAACAGTTGGAAGTTGTAGTAAAACTCTCGATAAAATTGTTTGTCGACTACAACAAATCAGATCGGGCAACATTTCATGCTATTTCTCCATTCCTACTAAACTCGATGCATGCATGTATGTACATCTACCAATGAAACAACAAACAATCACATAAACGATCCTAGGGAATCTTACCCTATCACTTTAGAAGACATCGTTTACAAATACTCGTATTCTACATTGTATAAGATGTGGAAAAAAATCAATACAAACCATCACACAAAAGATTGCAATGTAAAATAAATAACATGTCAAAAAAAGAGGTTATTATTCATATAATTAGGATGTAAACGAGACGATACAACTTGCAAGTTATTCGAAATCGACTCGTAAACTATTTAAAATCGATTTAATTTAAACGAGCCGAGTTTGAGCTCGAGCGACTCGAGTATACTTTCGAGTCGAGTTCGAGCTTCAAAATACTCGGCTCTTGAGACTCACGAGCCTTATAGAGTTTTTATTAAATTACAATTTTAATAGATGTTACTACTTATTTTGCATAAAATCGAGTCGAGTCGAGCTTGGTTAGACAAGTTTTTATCGAGTTTGAGCTTGAAACGTTGAGGTAATCGAGCTCGAGTTTTAGATGGGAGTCGAGCTCGAGCTTGAATCCAAAGCTCGACCAAGCTCGAGTCGGGTTTCAAACTCGAGTTTTAGTAGCCGAGTCGAGTTCGAGCTTGGCAGTACTTGGCTCGAATCGTTTACACCCCTACATATAACTAAACAAAAAAATAAATTTTATATGAGAAATAATTGAGATGACAAAAAGTATGCTTAATTATAGCAAAGTGATCAATTTCTTTACAGAATAATTAATTGTTGCGACACCTTCATAGACATAACATTAATCATTATTTGAGTTATCTTTATCATTTCTTTAAGACTACCGGTAATAAGGCCATGGACAATGTGTCTTGTGCCTAGGTGGAAGATTCAAAGACGCGTCCACCTTATTACCCTCACCATGTATGACGCGTATTAGGTGCTTTAGGCGAGAATTCGATCGTTCAGACGATCGAATTGTGGAAACTGTGGTTTTTATGTGTGTGTGAGTTTGGTTTTTGTGAGATATATTTTGGTGGTGATTTGGGTTGTATTATTACACCATATTTGTGGTGATGCTGGTTGTGGAGAGAGAAGCTGACGTGGCGCTGAAGTGACAATAATAATGTTGGTTGTGGTGATCTCTTATTACCACTAGCCCAAAAATACCTCTAAAAAAATAACTATGATACGATGTTGGTTAACCTCTTCTTGAATGTTTAAAAGACTCTCAAATGGAGCTTAAAGGGCTCATAACTATAGTCTAACCAACAAACTGTGTTTCTAGAAATTTTGAAATTATATTACTAATATCTATATATTTTGAATAGATCCACATCAATCATCAATATTAAAGATGATAAATGCCTTTACAGGATTAAAATATGACGACATGTTTCCTTCTTTATGATAAAGCCAGACTTAACATTTTTAAACTAGTCGATCTAATCAAAGTTAACAATGCTTCGTCCTAGAAGGCCTGCTTGAGGTGACCCATTGAGTAGCGAGACATATTTGTAACGATAAGCTTGCACGTCTTGAACTTTTGGTTAAAAAGCATGATACATATCATGTGTATGGCACATGTGTGACTACCAACTTTTGGCAAAAAAAGCAGTTGAATTTTTTCAATTGCTATTAACCAACATATTTTCCATTTCATTTTCATTTACTCTGTTTTTGCAATCAAATACTTTCCCTCTCATTTCATCTTTGTAATCACAAATCATTTCGAAGTACAATTTCGATTCCACATCTTAATTCTTGGATTCCTGGTTGTGTTACAAATTCATATCTTCGAATTGTTTAATTCCTGGATTGAATATATCATAATTGTTTTGGTACTTATCAATTGGTATCAGAGATGCCTTTCTGGCAACTCTTTCATCTTCTCCGTTCATTTGATTGAAAATGTGTTAATTTCCGGTAAAGTTCGTTAACTTTCCGTCGAATTATGCCATATTCTGTTCAAACATATCAAAGATCACGCGTTAAAAAATCACAGTGATCACGTGAACAACCCATTAGTGGTTAAATTCTCTGTTCACGAACCTATGGTACGTGGTGCTTGGTTTAAAGTGACCAAGAACATGTATTAGTCAAGTAAGTTGTTACTAAATGTTGATCTAGAGTGACATATACTCCAAAAATGTATGTAAAGACTATTATGAAAATTGAAGGTTGAAGATGAAGTTGCTAAAAGACCAAAATACCTTCCAAAAATGTATGTAAAGACTATTATGCCTTTGAGTTAACAACCAAATTAACAAAGTTAACGCCGGGTGGACTGGACCCATAACAATTGCAAACCACATTGACATAATCCGGTGAAAAAAAGTACATTGACTAAACCCGTAAAATCCAACAAACCACAATGACCATTTATGTAATTAACTCTTTTATTTATTTATTTATTATTTTTGTAAACATCCATGTAATTGTGTGTGAAATTTATAATCTATAGAATCATATAGATTACAATATCTATTATCAAAATGATATTATATTCCATTTTGTAAGGATAAAAAGACTGCAAGTAGGGCTGAGCGTCTGTCCAAAACCGAACCGAACCGACAAAACCGAAAACCGAAAACCATAAAAACCTAAACCGAAACCGAACCGAATATGGTCGGTTCGGTTCGGTTTAGTGTCGGGTCCGTCGGTTCGGTCCGGTTTACGTGTGTTTGTGCATGTTTTTGTCGGTTTTGGGTCGGACCGAACCGAACCGAAACCGAAAATTGTAAAAAAAACGAAACCGAAAGGTTGTCGGGTCGGGTCGGTTTTTGTCGGTTCGGTCGGTTTTGTCGGTCCGGTTCGGTTTTGAACCTTCCATGCTCAGCCCTAACTGCAAGTATGATCCCTGTCAGGGACGAAGGTATGCAGTAACTTTGCGGGGCACCATAACTTGCAGAAAAAGTTAAGATTTTAATGTAATTTTTATGTTTATTTATTTTAATTATGACCTTTTTTCGAAATTGTCTCACACCCAAAACTCAAATCCTCCCTCCCCCTCACACACTAAAACTCAACATTGAACATTCGAAAGCTTTATAAATCCTTCATCTCTAAGTAAAAATACTCGATTTATCATTACGATCCTAGTTTTTTCTTATGCATTTTGTTGCTATTGTCAAAAAATGTTTTTTTGCCCTCTACATCTTATTTTCCTGATTCCGCCACTGATCCATATCTTAATAACCTAGCATATACGACTGTACGTCTATCACTTTATGAATTTAGACATGGGTACGGGTGTCTCACAAAGCCTACTGACCCGATACCAAGTTATTTTGATTTGACTAACCATATTAAATATGTTTGACTTATTCAGGTTTCAGTTAACTCCATTTATTCGAATAAAACAATATTTTTTTGTTTATATTTTATTGGGTTAATTACATGAAAATGTATCATATTTTTCATTTTTTTTTATTGTGTGTAGTGAACTTTTTTTTTCTTATTGTGTGTACCGATTTTAAATTTCGATTATTGTGTGTATTTTGTGACTATTCAGCCATGTAAGTCAACAATTTTACCTTTCGAAATTTGAAAAAAATAAGGGTAAAATGGTCACATAATACACACAATTATCGAAATTTAAAAGTCAAATACACACATTAAAAAAAAAGTTCAATACTAACAATAACAAAAAATGACAAGTATGATACATTTCCAAACAATTAACCCTATTTTGTTCATGTAACTTTATAAATTAAGGGAATTTATTGGTCATTTACTTACTTTAATCATTTTTCCTTGACACAAATCTAAATAGACCTGACCCGATTATATTTGACTTAAATGGACACCGAACCCGTCCGACCTCTAATAAGGTCGGATTCGTGTATATGTTTTTAGCCCCGACCCTAATAAACCTTGACCCAACAAATCCAACCTTAATAACACCGTACAGTCATATAACCCTGTGGAATCACATGACCAAGGGTGTGTTTGGGGAGGGCTTATGGGGCTTGGGCTTCTAAAATAAGTCGGCTTATAAAATAAGCCTCGTTTGTCATGCGGGCTTATGAAATCATAAGCCTTTGAAGGGGCTTAAAACTTTAGCCCCAAAAAAGGGGCTAAAAACTTTAGCGCGGGGTTTATGAACCATAAATTACATATTTACCCACAAAAATATCTAACATATACCATAAAACTCATTTAATTATATCATTTTTAGTAATTTTGCAATAATAAGCCCCAGCCCCAACCCATTTGCCAAACAAGTTTACAAAAATACAAATTTCAACTTTGGCTTATAATAAAAGCCCTAGCCCCAGCCCAAACCCCAACCCCAACCCTAGCCCCAGCACCAGCCCATTACGCCAAACATACCCCGGTCCACGCTTTACTCGAAAGCTCCACAAAAAATTCATCAAAGTCTAAAGAAAAAGGATTTTTGTCATTTTGGTCGTTAGATAGTGACCCCACAACACAACCACATTGTATATCTCATGTCGACCTGCAACAGCCGGTTTCCCGACCGTACAAACCGAGTTAACTCAGTCCAAGAACCTTCCTGATTTAGAAGTTTGGACTCGTGTGGTTAACATAAAGCCTCGTCATCCCATATCTTTCATAACTTTCTATATCTTGTCAAACCTCTTTTACTTCCTCTCTTATCTTTTGTCTTTCAAACACGCTTGTTTTATTTAAGGTACTCTATTTTTGTTATGTTGTTTGACTTCTTTTTATTCATGTTTTTATCATAAAATATGCACTTAGTTTCTTATGCATGATTCTCGTTTTTATGAACTTTTGATATTGCTTGAATCATGTTGTTATGATTAATATGTTAAAGTTGAAATCTATAGAATATATCTAGATTTGTGAAATTTGTTAATCTTTATCTGACAAATGAAATATTTTATTAAGATCAGGAGAGAGAGAGATAGAGAGAGAATTAGATCCTGCTAATTGTCTTTTTTATGATATCTAAATTTTTTTTATAAAAGTTTTGTAGTTATGTTAGAAAAAAGTTTATATGGTTTTGTTTTTGGTAGTGTAGCTTGTGGGTAATGTTCTTGATGTTGCAGCCTCATGTGATACAGCTTTATATTATTACTATTATTATTACCTTTTTGGGGTTATTGTTTCTAGATTTCAGTTGAAAGTTATTCCTAGTTACCTTGTCTATTTTCTTTTTTTACATTCATTGTAGTTGGTACGAAAATGGTGAGAGATTATCACTTGTCTTGATACTTTAGTGTTTTGTGTAGATTTTGGTCAAGTGTAGATGGTTATGGAGTCTGGGTTTAATGATTATGGTGATTATATTAATGGTTTCTCATCTGAGAATGAGAATACATTCCCTAGTTTCGATCCGTTTCCAAGCTATAATAATGGGTATAGATTTAGAGATGAGCCTTTAGATCTAAGTTTCCTAGATGTTCCTGTAACTGTGCCCAACCAAGATCCTCGTACTGTGACATCGCAAGTTGGTTCACCTGATGAATATGGAGATTCGGTTTCTAAGTACTTAAACCAGATTCTTGTGGAAGAGAATATGGTAAGTAGGCAGAGTATGTTTCATGACCCTTTCGCTTTACAAGCAACTGAACAAGAGTTTTTTGAAGCCCTTGGTAAGAGCTACTCGCCGCTGCGGCTGCAGGTGACTGTCGAAAGCCCGGAAGAGCTTTTTTATGGTAGTACAAGTGAGTACAGTACGAGTGGTAGCAATAGCTCGGTTGACCCAAAATGCGTTAGGAGTAATTCGTTTGAAACAAAATCGTCGGTTACACAAGCTCGGTCAGTTGACTATCACCCACTTGTTAGTCCTACAACTAGTGTCACTAATGATGTTAATGACACAATGGATTCGATTATACACAAGCATATGGTACAAAATATATTCACTGATAGTGAATCTATTTTGTTGTTTAAAAGGGGCATGGAAGAAGCGAGTAAATTCCTTCCACAAAACAAACCTTTTCTTATTGATCTTGATAAATACAATCTTCCGTCAGATTCGACGAATGTTTCTCCAAATGTTGTAGTAAAAGAGGAAAGTGTAGAGATGGATAACGGGCCCAGGGGAAGGAAGCATAGTGAACTGGAAGATAGTGATTTTGAAGATGAACGAACTACCAAACAGTCTGCGGTTTATGAAGATGAAGAACTGGAATTATCGGAATTATTCGATAAACTTCTTCTTTGTACTAATGATAAAGGTGAGCCCATGCCTGGTTTCGGTAAATTAGCAAATCGTAATAATCTCAAGCATGTTTACAACGGTTGGAATGCTCCTTGGAGACCAGGAAATGCAAATGACAGTATCGACATCAAGACTTTATTAATTAACTGTGCGCAATCAGTTGCTACTAACGATCATAAAGTTGCAACTGAACAATTGAAGCAGATAAGACAACACACATCTCCTAGTGGCAACGCTTCACAGCGGCTGGCTCATATATTTGCACTCGGATTACAGGCACGGTTATCTAGCACTGGTTCACATCTCTACACATCTCAAAAGGCTACACAAATATCAGCTGCTGAGAAACTGAGAGCTTTTCAGGCTTGTATGTCGACGTGTCCTTTTAAACAGAACGAGATTTATTTTGCTAACAAAACTATACATGACACGACTTTAACTTCTTCAACTCTTCATATAGTTGACTTTGGGATTGGGTACGGGTTTCAGTGGCCAGTACTAGTGAAACACCTAGCACTTAGACCTGGTGGGCCGCCTAAGCTGAGAATGACCGGAATTGAGCTTCCACAACGTGGTTTTAGGCCTGCTGAACAAGTAGAGGAAACGGGTCGAAGATTGGCTACTTATTGTGAGAGGTTTAAGGTTCCGTTTGAATATAATGCTATCGCGACTCAAAATTGGGAGATGATTAAAATTGAAGATCTGAAGCTTCAAAGAAACGAGTTTCTAGTGGTGAATTGTCTTGCTCGTTTCGGGAATTTGCTTGATGAGACGAATGTGAAAGATAGTCCAAGGGACAGGGTTCTCAAGTTAATTAGGGATATGAAACCAGATTTATTTATTCATTCGGTTGTTAACGGGTCTTATAGTGCACCATTCTTTGTTACTCGTTTCAAGGAGGCTCTTTTTCATTATTCTGCTTTGTTTGATATGTTTGATGCGACAATTGATCGTGATGATGAGCATAGACATAATTTTGAGAAGGAATTTTTTGGCCGTGAAGTTATGAATGTGATTGCGTGTGAAGGTCATGAGAGAGTGGAGCGGCCTGAGACTTACAAGCAGTGGCAGGTTAGAACCTCAAGGGCTGGTTTCAAATCAAGACGAGTTGATCGCGAGATTTTCTCACAGTTGAAATCTAAGTTGAAGGCTGGGTATAATAAAGATTTTGTTCTTGATGATGATGGTAAATGGATGCTTCAAGGATGGAAAGGACGGATTCTATATGCAAGTTCATGTTGGGTACCGGCCTAAGAGTCCTCTATACTTTATAACTTGATTTAAGGTATGATTTAGTTACTTTATCTTTTTCCTATATCGATGCAATGTTATATAAATTGGTACCTATAAAATTCAATTTGTTAAATGAAATCCGCATTATTAATTCGGTTTGATGTCGTGTTTATGATGTCACAGATAGCGGTTTGATGAAGATACTAGCGACGGTTTTCCTATTCATATGAGATTTTATTATTGCCGGATGAATCACTGCCGTGACTGGTGCTCTGGATTTGAAGGACCATATTTTGTGAGGCAATACGTCTTTATAGTCGGTATAACATAGATACAGATGACGGTTGTGCTGAAATATTCCAGGAGTGCAGATCCGTAGATTGTTAAAAACCTATATGTACATATGGTATGTGTATCTCTGTAGGAATTTTATGCTAATGTGTTGATTTACTTGTTCGCTTCGTTGTTTAAGGGACTTGCGCATTAGCATAGCTCATAAATGTTCGTCAAAATGCCCATTATGTGGTAATATGTTTGAGTAAGTTTTGTGTGTTGAATAATCCCAAATTATCTAAAGATGAATAAATTTTGGCTTTTTCATTAAAATTAAATAGCTTTTTCACATTTTTTTTAAACAAAATATTTTGCAAACAGGAAACTGTTAAGCGACAAAAATTACATCATCGTGACGAGAATTTTTTATCTTTCAGTAAACGGGCATTTCGATATAGGTTTGTTTTGTTTTAATGTAAAAATTTGCGTCTGGAAAAATCACATATGATTTGTTATTTTAAAAATCACGTGTGATTTCACAAATCACATATCACATGTGATATTAAAATAACTAACTACACGTTATTTTTTCAAGCGAAAATTTCAACGTTCACGAAAAAAAGTCGTAAAAAACGTTCGTCGAAAGTATATAAAAATGCCCTTTTATAGAAAGATGATTCAATTATCATTACGATGTTATGATTTTCCTTTCATTTAACGATTAAGGATTTGTGAGATATTTAGTTATTAAAAAAAATGGCCTTTTTTTAATGAAAAAAATGGGTGCCTAGTATTTGTTGGATTTTTAAAGAATTTAGGATTTATATTGAACTTTTCTCATTTTTTATGTAATTGTGGTTAATGAGGATTTAAACCCGTGCGTTGCGGTGGAGCGTCTATATACGATGTTGTTGTACAC
The DNA here is from genome assembly GCA_019973895.1 of Chrysanthemum seticuspe. Classification (NCBI taxonomy): domain Eukaryota; kingdom Viridiplantae; phylum Streptophyta; class Magnoliopsida; order Asterales; family Asteraceae; genus Chrysanthemum; species Chrysanthemum seticuspe. The sequence continues at coordinate 128,891,364 of BPTQ01000007.1, forward strand.
ACCGGAAATATCGGTTTTTTCTGACGAAAGAATTACAGTTTAAGCGATTGTATTATAAATGTAGTACTTACTACTCATACGTCTAAGTCTATGACATTAGTTTTTAGTAAATTGATTTTAGAAAACCCTGACTGAACCAAACGTCGAATATTTGTTTTGGTTCCGATTGTTAGATACATTTATTGATAATAGTTACTATTTAGATAGTTCTTTTATTAGTTTATGTCCCAAGTCCCAAGCCCATTAGATTGAACTAAACAAGAGCCTAATAAATTTAGTTGATTATGATTTTCTGTTTGCATGCATCCTCGAGACTTACATACGCCAGCGTTTTAGTCTCCTAAGTATCATCATGAGATTCTCGGTTGCTAATCTTTCTTCCAGCTGTTCTTTCGACAATGTTTTTTGGTTATTTAAGGGAGCAAAAATGCCATTAGTTTATACTTTCTTAAGACCACAAAAATAACACAAAATCAAGATAATTTTGAACAATGGTTAGGTTAGAACGTCTTGACGAACTCGCAATAGTTGCCATGTCCGCGTATTTGAAGGAACATATGTTTGTCTACTTTGATAGATCAGTTACTAAGGATAGGAAACTCGCCAAAGACTTAGAAAGGTTTGCATGGAGTTAGTCGATGTCATTAAGAAGAGGGAAGGTGTTATTGAGGAGCTGTAGGTGGTGAAAGGTTCGGCTCTCGCTTTGCAGAGTGCGGTTTTTTTGAGAGGTATTTAAAACCGTGGTACAGTGAAGGCGATGGAGCTGTTGATTCTGGTTAAAGAAACAAAGCTTCGGGCACGTGAGAAGCTGTTGTTTCTTGAGAAAATCAGGTTGTTTAGGGAGAGTTTTTAGATTTGTATAGGTTGGGCTTTTGCAACATCTAATGTACATAGTGATTTTCTTAATCAATGATATGTTATTTTTTATTTTTTTTAAGATTTAACTATATTTATACTGGTTTTGAGCTAAGTTAGATTGCTAAAATTAGGTCTTGTTTAGTGTATCCCATAATCAACTTTCCTAAAAACAACTCATCAGTAATAAGCTTTTGTGAAATTGACTCATTAGTTACACTTGAGGAAGTTAAATGGCCGTTAGTTTTTAGCAGAACCAAGTACGTATGCCTTAAAACGCCCTTTAAGATGCACACTAGAAGATAGTTTAAATTGTACTTTTGCGACATCGCAAATGATCTACGAAACCACTAAACTGAAGTTTTAAAGCAGAATAGGCAACACTCAAGAGCTTTAAAACACATATGCAAGGTAACATTGAAACGACAACACTTAAAACGTAAAATCTATTATCAAGGGAACATTGCAATGATATGGTATAAAATTAATAGTTTTCGTAAAAAGAGTGTCTCATGTGATATGATACAACTAGAATTACCCATTTTCACCCATTGGTTGTACCACACAATTCCACACCATGTACACTCGATTCATCAGATATTTGTCACAAAATATATTACTCTATATACCATACATAATTTACAATCGTCAGGAATAAAATGTATATAACGTTCATAAAACTATAAAAAGCTCAATGTCGTTGGCCGCTAAGCATCACATGCCAACAAAAAACATGCAATTTTAATCTCCAAAACACAGAAAACCTAATCAATACCCATTGTACATAGTTATTTACAAAATCACATATTTACGCTAATTCACTTTTCCACGCATAACTTAAAATGATATGATATTCCTAAGTAATGAAAATAAATCACTACACAGTTTCAACTACATGATAACTCACAATACAGTCTTAATTTAAGGGATTTGGTTGTCACCGGCATGGCGTATAAAACATGCACATCGAAAAATAAGCACATAGATGTCGTGCAGACCAAACCCTAATATCAAGATCTCTTAATCAAAGATATAACCTAAAACTAAACATATAATAAGGGTGTTTATATAATACTTACTTAATCCTACTTGGTGTAAGCTTCTATTGAAGTCTGACGTCAACTGTGCGCATGGAATCACCTCTTTCTTTTTGATGCTTCTTCATGCGATCAACCCTTAGGGTTTTAGGGATTGGTCACCACCTTGTGTTGCGTCAGGTCCACCGATACTGCATAGGTAAAAGTAAGGCTTTGAACCTATGCAAGTTAGGCGAGCACGAAACCGGGTAATTGACTATTTGACTTAGGGTTTAGAGAAACCCAAAGTCAACCGAATGGAGCGAGGGGCAGGGAATTCGTTTTTTAGGGTTATGGAGGAGTAAATCAATTATTTTTAGGTGCATCAGTATTTATAGGGTACCAAGGAGTATTCTAGAACAATTATGAAACTCCCTAAACTTGTTTACCAAGTAAACAAGTTTGATAAAAACACAAATACCCCCTTGAAGGGTATTCGGCTGACCATCCCTAGGGGTTAGGGTTTGCTTTGTTTTTTGTCATTAATATCCCATTAATATTCATCTTGGATAAATATTATACCTTGGGTAATTACCGTTTGGTCCCTCAAATGAAAATACCATTATAGTTTCATTTCCTATTAAAAAAACTATCATATTTCCTCTTCATTTTCATTTCATTTCGTAACTCGTTTCTTATTTCCGGCTGCGTATTTTGTTTAGTGTGTACCGGTGTGCTCTCTTCTTGCTCTGTTTTCTTAATGCCTTCTATTGAATGGAATGGTGCCATTTCTTCTCTTGGAGGCATAGACACAGCCATTCTCGGCATCTTCATTGTTTCCCCTCTTCTCAAAGCCATTCGAGAGGAAGATGAATGTCAATGTGTCATTTTCTTCTTTCCTCGTGATAGAAATTTTGATATAGAAGGATCTCCTTATTTATGAATAAATTATAGCATCATTTTCTTTCAAAGATATGAAATCACCTTGGGAAACTTGAAATCGTCATTTCTGTGAAGGCAAGTGTGAAAGCTGTTGTGTTATTTCTTGTGCAAAAACAACAACATAGTAAGCGCTTTCACTATACCAAGAGGGTTGCAAGCAAGAAATTGCAGTACCTTACTCATAGAAACCGATTCAATACCCAAGTAGTGATTTATCTTGATTTAAGATCCACCAAGCTAAGTCTGAGTATATGACTGTATCCTTTCGCACTTTATCTATATTTTTAGAAAGTACCAAGCATGGATATCTTAACATAGTAATAGTTTCATGCTTTTTTGTTCTCGTAAATGATTTGCCTCTCAGAGTGTCCCTGACACATTGTCGTGCGGCCGAACTTTCCACAAACCATCTCACATAAGGGGACCGAAAAAATATCCTTCTCTCTAGTCTATTTCAACTTGGAGCTGCGAATTGTCATCTCGGCCAATAAGCCATATTTCCTTACCTCCCACTAAACCTTACGCTAGTAGTAGCGTTACGCTTTTATGCTGTAACTAGAAACTAGTTCTAAGCCCAGACAAAAACAAAGTCAAATGACCTAACTCATCATGTCATTGGGATAGTCCATCACAATTAGAGAACACCATTAACTTTGATCCATGTGGTCGCTTCTCAATCACGATCACGCCCAACATTTTTTCTGCAAATGCATGTGAAATTCAACATTACCCCAAATGTCTCGTATTTCATAATAGCTGCTTTCATAATTCTATGTCTCCCACCATGATAACCAGCTAAGGACCAGTTTAGAATGAAATATATTTCATTCATAGATTCAAAATATTCTAAGTAGAACCTCAGTATTGTCTCGTCGACTTGCAAGAGTCCGTGACATTACTTTGATCCTCGACGATTGATTTAGATCGTACCAGAAAGTGTTGAGAGCAAGCAATCACTACTTTCAATTTTTTCTAATGATCCTTCCAGAAGGACCACCGAGTCACACTTCTCAATCTTTTAGTATGGTCTTATTGTCAATGAACCTAAGAGATTTTTGGTACCAACAATTTAGTCTTACTGGATGATAGACTTAGTTAAATTTCGTCAAACTCAGCTTAGCGTTCAACGATGCAGTTCATTCTACTAGGATCAAGTAGAATGGATTATCCAACAAATAATAATTGTGACTCCTTGTTACAGATTCTCCTAAATCCTTGAGAACTTCAGTACAAGCCTTTTGAAATCGCGATGTAGTTGCACGTTTCTTGAATTGTAATCCTAGACTTAAAATATTTTAAGTCATCTAGCTTTTCATTTGTTCATAACAAGTCAAGATCAACATATGCTATCATGCCAAACTATCTTGCTCTATTGAGCAATGTATGTTTCGTCAAATGATCTTGACATGCTCCCAATAAATCTTGCAGTACTAGGAATTTTCCCATAGATCCTACAGATCTACAATTCCTATCATGCTTTGTACTATTTAGCTAAACGATCTAGAATTAACTTATTGTGCTCTTGCTTTCATTGCTCAAATTTAAGCTGAACTCCTCTGATTAGGTCTGGTTAAGGACTTGCGGCTTGAGCACATTAATTCGATCAATGTTTAACAAGTGCTAACCAGTTTAGTTGTTCCTCCCATAAAGCATCTTTCAGCTTTACCTGAATATTCCAAAGTAGCGCGAGATTTTACTCATGATCTACAAACTCATGCCCTTTCGAGTTTGACTTATAGATCTGAAATGTTGCCAGCAGCATATGAGCTTTACTCTATCCCTATATTTTTGGAAATACTATCACTCAAGTATTTTTATTTTACAAGAAATATTCCTTGTGAATATCCATGATATTTGATTGTATTGCGTGGGGCATACATCTTGATTCCATAAAGACTCGAGATAGGCAATATCTTTAAGTATTAAAAATTCTATATATTTAGATTCCGGTAGAAATGTTTATAGTCAATCCTTAACTATCTTCTTTGATCATCATTCCTATATAGATATCATAACAAAAGTTTCTTGTTACTTTGAACCTCCATCTCATATGGTTTGCATCAAAGTCCATGCTTATCTTTGAACTTGTATCCCAGATAGATTGCATTAAAGTCAACCATTTTTGAGCTTTGAAGCTTAAGTGAAACATTTCCTTTTGCTTCACTAGTTCTTTAAAAGAAGCATAAAGTATGATCCTACAAGATCATACCAGTTAGATTGTTTCATCGTTTGCAGACACTTTTGGGAATACCATGAGTTTTATCAAAAACTTGCGAAACCATAGATTTTATAACATCTATGCTAGATTAAAAATTTCGAAAAAACCAAAGATGAAAATCTTTAAAGTTTAAATATCCTTTATTTTCTAATGACTATTAAAGAAGTCATCCAAAGAATAAACTCCGAAGAGCAAAAAAGGAAAAAGAAAAAAAAATATGTTAGAAATTTAAATGTTTCATAAAATTTATTTCCCAAAAGGCAGTTAACTTAATGCACGTCCCATTTGTCATTCTTTTCGCAAAGTTGCAGATTGTTAACTGATGCGCATCCCCATGACACCATCCTTCTGCAGAGCTTCACTTCTTGATAAAGTTGCTTCAACAACTTTAGTCAAGTGTTTTCCTTATCATTTCAAGTAACTTTATGCTCCCTCTCATAACTTATTAACTTTAATGGTTCTTAGATATACCATATGTTAATAGAAATGATTAACAGACACGATATATTATCATAGATTTCTCGCGAATAAAGATACATTGTCTACGTGATTTCTTATTTCCTCAAGATACCTTGATTTACATCAAGCATATTCTGAGAAAAATACTTGCACTTTAGCGTTGGATTCATAATTTTATACTACTAGACGAGTATCCGTGCATAGCAACTGGATTTTATAGCGGCGAATAGTTTTAATGACAAATAAAAGTTTATGAGTTATAAACGAAAAAAAAAATAAAAGTTTGAGATTAAACATAATGTTTTGAAACCCGGTTCGACCCGGGTTGTTCAACCGGTTGAACCGTTCCGGTCGAAAAATGGGAAAAATATAAATCGGGTCAACCTGACGGTTGGGTCAGAAAAAGATGGGTCAAATTAAACCGGGTCAACCCGATTTTCAGTGTGTATTAATTTCCTTTTGAAGTGAGAGATTCAAAACATTCCGTTAATATAAAGTTTCATTTATTGGAATATTTTAAGTTTTTTCTTACCTAATATAAATTTTTCCACATTTCACATATTGACTTTTTCACTTTTCCACATTGACAATTTTGCTTTTATATGTAGTATAGATAAAGCCTTATCTCTCATATTTTTCTTATGATTTTAATCATCTTACTTCTCACATGGTCTTAAGCCTAGGTGCATTCCCTGTAGCATATCATCGCATAATCTCCTCCTTGTTTGAAATGCCGTCAAACGATATTATTATCCAGTATTTATGGATAGCCATGTTACTTAAGATGATTAAAGCCCCTTTATCCCAACATGATGCATATTATGAGATAGTTCCGCTGCCATCCAACACACATATTGAAGTTATTTCGTGATCTTATACCTTACGATATTCCTTGCTAGAAATACATGTTGCTGCCTCTTGCGAGTCCAATGATCTTAGTCATGTGACCATGACAGGTTCTTCAAAAGTGCATATACCAGCCACTGGTATGATGGCACATAATACACTATCTTGGGTTTTATCCAACACATATTTTTCTTGAAGAGTTACCAATTAAAAATAATAATATTACTAAGCATAAAACTTAAGAATAAAAACATGGTTGTTATATCATGCATCTACAATTTTTAATAAGAGACAATTAGTGAATTCAATCATTTTATCGTAATAGCTACTAAACCTTAAAACTTCACATATTACACTAAGATCCTGAAAGACCATTGCATGTAACTCAATGACTGTCTTCCCCGTATAATGCATATTAAAGTGGCGCACAAAACTACCAAACAAATCCTGGTTAAAGGATCGATTGATAAGGCCAACAAATACATCCTGGGAATAATCATAGCTGAGTCGCTCCAGTTGTCCAAGTAACTCTTGATTTCAAGGACATGAGCACTTACGAATTTACCAGCATCATGCTTACAACTGTGAAGAGAATCAAGCAGATCATATAACTCCACAGTAGCTGGTTTCTCAAACATATGTCTGAGTTCATTAGGCATGTCCATGGGACCAAAGTTCTCAAATTGCTTTTGCAATTGAGAGTTCATCCCAGCAAGCATGAGACAAGCCACATCATTGTGCTTATCATACTCAAAAAAATACGCCTCATGGTCTGCAGTAGTTACAGTACCAGCAGTACCAACACGAAGAGGCTTACTAATATATTCAATTATTTTGGCCATACACAAGACAATACTCAATGAACGAAACCAATCATTGAAGTTATCGGCAGTCAAATTTTCTCTATCAAGGATTTGCTTGAAAGCGGAACTCATGTTGTTCATATTAGTGTTTTCGGGTAGAGCTATTTCTACAGAAAAAAGTTCAAAAGTTAGTACTTTCGATAATATAACCTTTCAAGAAAATTAAATACCCATGGTAAATAAAATATAACCAATTAATTATCACTGAAAAATAGGATCCAAATTGACATAGTTTCATCACATCAGTTGATCTGCTAGTAATGAAAGTATTCAACAAGGTACGAGTCGAACCTCAATTGCCAATATACAAATTTCAATTCCAAGAACATTATGGGATTTACATTGATAAGGATTTAAAACGTACGTTTTTAAAGGGTCATTTAAGCCCTTAATCGTCCACTTTTATATCCGTTACTGCTTAATTTTGTTCCTTTTCTCTTTTTAGGTCTCTAGGAAGCAAAATGCTGGAATGATGCATATTTGGACGAAAAGGAGTGAATATATGAAGAAAATGGCAAAGTCAAGATCGAAGACACTCAAGCTGCTGGAATTGCACCTGACTGCATTACAATCAAAGGGCGACGCCGTCTTCTTATATAAATTAAAATCTCTGACGGCTCAGTAGTCTTTTTGCTAAAATACACCTGACGGCATCAGGATTTGAAGAGGAAGGGCATCACGAAGACTTTTCATCCCAGACGACCTAGATCCAGAATCAGACGACGTCCCTGTTGAAGCCCGACGGCGTCACAACTACAACGTGACGCCATCCCAACGATTACTTGGCCAAGACGAAAACCCTAATGACGGCGATCTGACGGCGTCCCACCTATAAGGCGACTCCGTCGCAAGTGTAAAATTATATATAGAAATCGAATTTTAAAAAGTAGACTTGTGGAGTAAAAACCCTAAACGTTTGTAGTCCGACTTGGACAGTATCTTAGGGTTCCCAAACCCTATTTTATATCAAGATAAGTGTTTTACTTCATTAATTTCATTATGTCTTCAATTGAATGTGTGTATGCTTGCGTGTTTAACATGTCCGGCTAAATTTCTTGTGTGTTTGCTTAGATCTATGAAACCTAGTTATTAATTATTGATTGGTTGTCTCTTATCTTAAGTGTAATTGGCTTAGGAGTGCAATTAGACCATCGTTGTGTTTAAATTCTTGAGTAATCTTTTTGAACCTTAGTTTATGAATCACTTAGCGGATTTGTAGTCTAAACATCCAAAGATAACCCTTAAAGTTAGTTTATAAATCATAGAGAATTTCGTAGGCAATAACCTTAAGGTAGTCTCAAAGAGTTGGGGAAAAAGGCACACCCTACGACCTTAGAAAACACAACGCGTTAAGAATAAGGACGTGACAATTCAACTACCAATAAAAGATAACTAAGGAGTAATAGTATCTAGGTAAGCACATTTTTAATCATCATACGAGCACACATCATTAGACATAAGACTACCCATAGTTTAGATAATTAGAATAGTAGAAGTAATCGGTAGAAGTACCACCCCCCAAATCCAAATCTCGAGATTTTACCCTTAGCTTTCTAAAAAATATAAAAAGATAAAAAAATAATCTTCCTCAATCTCAACTCTAGCGTAGTACACTTCTTACTAGCATTCATATTCCCCTAGAGAATGATATCAATACCCGAGGCTTACCCAATACTACACTACAATGATTAGGTTCACTGCCTAGGTTGTTAATAAACTTGCTCGACAAAAAGGAAGTTCCTTTGACCCCGAACGCGCCTTGTACGCGCATCAAGTTTTTGGCACCGCTGCCGGGGAATAGAATAGCTAGTTAGATTTCTATCTCGTTTAGGTTCCCTTGCTTGATTCCTATCAAGTAAGATTTTTTCTCATTTTTAGCTTCCTTGTAGTCTATCCTCCTTCTTTGTGTTTGTTGTTAATACAAATAAGCTGTAAAAACGTTTATTTATATTTTACGATCTTCTAATATTTTGTCGATAACAAACGTAAAATCATGTTAACGAAACAAATAAAATACGTAAATGGTTTGAACTAATAGTTTCTAGCATATTCACATTTTCACATAAAACACTAAAACAAGTATAAGTGATTTTATGATTTAGTAATACATATGTACAACAACTAGTGTTTACATATTGGGTTAGCATATACTTAAACTAAGTATACTAAAATGGGTAAAAACGAGTATATACTAAATGGGTAAAAACTAGCAAATGGTATTGACCCATAACCCATGGTTTTATATATACCACTTAACCAAGTTCATTGTATCTAGAAAGAAAACCATGGATCAACCCATAACCCATGACCCATGACCCATAACCAAAAATACCCATGGGCAAAGAGGAGCGTTCCACGGATCCCTGGCTTTGTGCTAGCCGGATCCCAAGTGGAAGGGATCCGTGGGATCCGGGGAAACAATAGGATTTTTCCTCTATAAATAGTGAGCCATTTCTTCATTGTACCTCACCCCTTTCAAACACACTTTCTCCCCTGAGTTAAATCTCACTAACCTTAGATCCAAGAGATCTATGTTTGTAGTTTTGTTTTTGTGTGATCTTTTAGGTTCCTCTTAAAGGCAAGATCACCACCTTTGAAGTCGAGCAAGCTCAAGTCCTTGAGTTGCCAAGCTTCCTCATCATCAAGGCTACTGAAGTCCTCTTGTTGATGATTCCTTTATTTCTTCAAAGAAGTTTAGTGTTGAAGACATTAGTGAAAGGTGTCTCAAGTGTCAAGACGAAGATATTAGTGAAGGGTATCTATCGTCTATAGGATAAGCACTTGTGGTAGGTGCTTAGAAGTCAAGACAAGAAGCATTAGTGAAAGGTGCTTAGAAGTCAAGACTTGAAGCATTAGTGAAAGGTGCTTCGAAGTGAAGACACAAGACATTAGTGAAAGGTGTCTTGTAGATCTATTCAAAGGCATTAACGAAAGATGCCTTAGATGTACATTCGATATGGTGTGTTTCGATGTACTAGATAGACTAGCATTAGATCCAAGGATATTTGTAACATATTGGATTTCACAAACACACTAAACCATAAGATCAAATATGCGTATAATGAGTTCTAGAGAGAGAAAGTTAGAGGTTTAGGGAACTTTAGTGAGAGAAAGAAAAATCTTATTATGAGCTCCAACTCTCTACCTTGGGAGGTAGAGAGTATTTATAGTCATTACATAAATCGCCACCTATCAGGCTGTGGATCAGGCATACAGTGGGTAAAGACCCGTCCGTCCTCCACGGTGTTACTTAAACTAAATACTACTTAACTTATAATAATCTACGACTACGAGCTTTCTAACGATTACATATACTTGAGGTGACCGACTCTTTAATAACTGGATTTACTAAATCCTAACAATCTCCCCCTAAGGGAGGTCACCTCAAACACACATTAAACATACATGGAATACAAACAGATATTATGTTAAAAGATTGTTCTTGCATTCTTGATGTAGTACTTTGCTCCGAAGCTCGTAGTCATTGATTCTTCTTATTGCATGTTTGGTTAATCCAAGTGGAGGTCTTTTACTGATCCAAGTGATAATAATTTTTGGAGCCAGCTTTTGAGATCATCAGCAAACAAAAAAAATCTCTGAGACATCCATTGTGGTGTTGGTATTATGTGATGTTGTGACAAACGGACCGACATGCTCACATTCTGGATCAAGATATATTCTCATCAGAGTAGCGGAAGCTTTCGTTGATTAATGATATTGGCAGCAGCGTAGAAGAAGCATGGAGTGAAAATATCAGAGTCATTGATGCACTAATCATGATTTCTTTTGAGATGAATGTGTTGAGTGAGCATGCGGCTATGGATTGACCGCATCATTCTGATCAGCTGCAAACGTAGGGCGTACCTACATAAAACATTTAGAAATAAAGCGCATGAAAGTGTCTTTGATCACTTTCGTTGAATTGAGGTACACGACCCATGGTTCCTCGTTGATCAGTACAAGTACTACCTGTGATCAGGTATAATTCCGAAGAATTTCCTTGACAGGGTTTCGCAGCTGCTCTAGCTGTTCTCAAACCGAAACGTCTTAAAGAAGACAACACGGAGTGAGTGAACCAGCGAATAGAGATTCACTGATTGATGAAAAGAGATTTGAAAAACAATCGTGTATCGCTGAATAGAAATTGTTTTTGCAACACAACGAAGGTTTTAATGAAAATCAATTATCAATCATAAACACCTTTTGATTTGAAATATTTGAACATGATCGAAGTGCTAAAGAAAAGAGTTTTTAAGCACAACGACCGGTTTTTCAAAGGTATCCGTCAATCCATAACCTGAACCAGGATTGATTCAAAAGATTGAATCGCCCTATTGTTTCTGTTCAGTTGTCACATGGTTGATCTATAGAATAGATCTCACATGCCACCTACCAGGAGCTTGTTTGATGTTGGCTCCAGAATGCTTTCCATCTTCATTGTGAATATGTTTGCATATCACTCGGATGTTCTGGCAATACCACAAGGATAATGCGTATGACTCAAGATATAATCTCTCTTTCCGCATTGTGTGAAACAGAGAGTCTTAATTGAAAGTGTCCTAATGAGATTTATTGATGATCTCGTGGCTCTAGACTCAATTTGTGCATATTTGGATCCTATATCGGAGACTAGGGTGAGGGTCTCCTTTTTCAATATCAACAATCTCTAAGAGAAAGTCGATAGATAATGTCGGTTCCCCGTGAGAATGAAACAAGCCCTTTTTAAGAGGAACTTGAGTGGTTTGGGAAGTTGAAGTGCAGTGCGTCACTGGGTCCATGACATCTTGTCTTCAATACCGATGTTACCTTGGTAACCACCAGTAGCATATGAATTGAACCCGGTATCTGCCCTAAGGTTGAATAATTGGAGGGCTAATTGTTTTCACCCTTTTCTCATTCAATTCTTTTTCATTCTTCAAGCCCTTCAGTGCTTACCGAGACTTCATAGCTAGAACCTTGTTGGGTTTATTCCAGTACTAGCTCAGACTCAGTCCGCACTCTTCCCATATCTCATTTTTTTCTCCTTTTTATCAATATACCTAAGGACTTCTACACTATCTAGTGGATTTTCCGTGGGTAGATCCCTCCGGTTCTGGCGGATCATGGGAACAAATACCTAACCTTATCATCCTTATATCACCATACATAAAGTAAAGTTGGTCGGTCTATTTGGTATTGTTCATCTGCCATTGGAACCAATTGAAAACCATTTGAAAATCAATCCAGATACTTATGATATATCAAAGCATTTTGTACCTGAATTGTTTTTTTGATATTTTTAGAACAAGAGCTCCCCCTCAACATGTGCATCAAGTGTTTGCAATCGTTTTGCACACCGAGGCAAGAGAAAGAATTAACTTCTTTGATTACCATTTTCTAAAAAATATCAACATCACTTCCCTAATCAAATCAAGTATATAAAGCATTTTGGGGAAGGATGAGGTTTTCATAAGCTTGCTCCCCCTCAATATGTGCATAGATATTTGAAAATGTTTTGCACATATTAGGAAAAGACTGTACATTGAGATAAATTGATCACGTTTCAAATATTTGTGGTTTAAGATAGATGCCCCCCCTCAACATGTGGATGGAAAATTTGAAATCGTTTGGCACATGTGGGAAGGAGAGCTTATACATCCTTATATAGCCATTTACCGAATTATCAGTTTAAATCCAATTTAAATCACAAATTCTCTCTCGATCACAATTATCAAATCATTTGAGATTTGTGATCTCTGTAGATTTAAATTGAATTTGAAAGCTTTTAAGGAGAATTGTGACTTGATTATGAAAACGTTTTAACTGATAAGGATCGGATTTTGAGACTTTAAACTCAATTGAATAAACATGCATGATTATCTTTTGAAAATAATTGTATGACAAATAACTTTTTGATTTAATTGAAATCATTCTCTCCCTCAATCAATGACATAAGTTGTTGATTGAGAGATAGATATTTTGACAAACTTTTAAGTCCAGATGATTATCAAAAATAGAGTCCGAGTTATTTTTCAAAACAACTAGTTTTCATTAGATAGTAAGGATTAGTTTAAAGAATCAGAGCAAGAAATTTGAAAATCAAGATAAAGCATGTCTCTGTTCTATCTTTGAAAAGCGGGTTACTGCCTGAAATGACAATAAACCATTTTTTCTCTTTCTCCCAAAAACATTTTTTGATTTTTTGATTTTTTTTAACATTCGAACAACATCTAAAGTCCCGTGTCATTCTTTGAATGACAGCACAAAGACCGTAGATATTATCGAAACGAGGAAAACATGACAAAAAGACAATATTTTTGGAATTTTTCAAGATTTTTCAATTTTTTATGGATTTTTAAAAGTTTTCTATTTTTCTATTTGGTTTTTGAAGGTTTTGAAATTTTGTATTTTGTTTTTTGAATAACTATTTACAAGAGATAGATGAAGGAAACCTTTTACTTCTCTTCTTCCTCTTGAAGACGTTTGAGAGTTTCTGGTTGTAGGCTCTTAAGACCCAGTCGTGGAAGAATAAACTCAAAACGTTCTCTAGGAAGAGCTTTGGTGAAGATGTCTGCTAGCTGGTATTCAGTCCTCACAAAGTAAAGTTCCACCATACCGTTTTCAACTTGCTCCCTGATGAAATGATGTCAAATGTCGATGTGCTTTGCTCTTGAGTGTTGTACATTGTTGCATGAGAGAGCAATAACACTTTTATTATCACAGTACAGAGGGATTTTGTTGAATTCAAAGCCATAGTCAGATAATTGGGATCTCATCCATAGGATTTGAGCACAACAAGATGACATGGCTATGTATTCAGCCTCTGTAGAGGAAATAGAAGTACTCATTTGCTTCTTTGAAGACCAGCTCACAAGCTTATCACCCAAAAACTGAGCACCTCCAGATGTACTTCGATGAGTATCCTGACATCGTGTATGATCGGCATCTACATAGGCTGTTAGTGACATACCGGTGTCCTTCGGGTACCAAAGTCCCATATTGATGGTTCCTTGGAGATACCGAAAGACCCGTTTAACCGCATCAAGATGCTTTTTAGTAGGCTTAGCCTGGTATCTAGCACACATGCAAACAGCGAACAAGATGTCTGGTCTACTAGCTGTGAGGTACATCAGGGATCCAATCATACTACGATATTTCGTTTGGTCTACCATGATCCCTGAGTGGTCCTCATCTAGTTTAGTACGTTCAATCATGGGAGTGTCAACAGGGTCACTAGAATCGAATCCAAATTTCTTTAAAATCTCATTTGCATATTTAGATTGATTTATGAAAATGCCTCCGGGACTTTGTGAAATTTGTAATCCCAAGAAAAATGACATTTGTCCCATCATTGACATTTGAAATTTAGAACCCATTTCATTTGAAAAACGGTCACACTCATTGGGGTCAGTTGAGGCAAAGATGATATCATCAACATAAATTTGGACGTGAATTAAATGTTTGCCTGACTTCCTGGTGAACAATGTAGGATCAACTGCTCCTTTGCTGAAACCGGTAGATAGAAGAAACTTTGATAGCGTATCATACCATGCCCTTGGAGCTTGCTTTAAACTGTACAGAGCCTTCTTCAAACGATAAACGTGAGTAGGATGCTCTGGATTCACAAAGCCTTCGGGTTGGCTGATGTAGACGACTTCTTTAAGATCTTCGTTCAGAAATGCCGTCTTTACATCCATCTGATAGACTACCATGTTCTTACTAGCAGCATTAGCCAAAAAGATTCTGATTGCCTCGATACGAGCAACAGGAGCAAATGATTCTTCAAAGTCAATACCCTCCTCTTGACGGTATCATTTAGCAACCAGTCGAGCCTTGTTCTTTAAGACATCACCATGCTCATCAAGTTTCACTTTGAAGATCCATTTTAGAGCAATGATCATAGCACAATCTGGAGCAGGTACTAATTCCCATACATTAAGTCGATCAAACTCATGAATTTCTTCTTGCATGGCATTGAACCAGCTGTCTTCATTCATGGCGGTTTTAACATCTTTTGGTTCGATCTTAGAGAGTACGGAGTTGAAGAAGCACAATAAGGTATCGGTTGCAAGTTGTTTCCGTGTGGATACTGGACGAGAGGGATTTCCAATGATGTTGTCTAATGGATGATCGTGAGTCCATTTTCTGAGGTGTTCATGTGCAGTTGTTGAGGGACTGAAGTAGCAGAGTCGATGTCTCCTGAAGAAGATGGTTCTGATGATGATTCAGGAGCAAAGATATTTTCAAATGGAGCATCTTCGGGAGTAGCAAAGGGATTAACTTCTTCATTTATGCCAGAAACAATTCCATGATGTACATTCGAAGATTGAAGATTTGTTGATGAGACTAAGTGATCAGCAGCAGGCGCTTCTTGACTTAATGATATTGAAACTGAAGGGTTGACTTCATTCACAGGGATATGAGCAGCCTCTGTTGAAGGAGATGACACATCATTAGCACTTGGCTCATAGTGTTCATCAAACATAGGATCAAACAATTTCTTTAAATCGTCTTCAGATGGAGGTACATATAGAGTTGCTGGAGAGAGGTTTGGTACAAGGGATGAACCAATGGGACTGTTTTGAAGTGCGGGTCCAGAACTGGATTGTCCAGGAGCCATTTGACCGGTCAGCTCATCGAACGTAACGTGAATTGTTTCCATGATATTTCGGGTTCTCTTGTTGTAGATTCGGTAACCCTTCTTGTTTGGTGCATAACCAGCAAAAAATCCAATATCTACCTTTGCTCTTAATTTACCTAAATCTTGACCGTCATTCATTGGATAGCATAAAGCACCAAACACACGAAGGTAGGAGAGATCAGGTTTTCGTTTATGAACAAGTTCATATGGAGTTTTTCCATGAGAGGTGTGTATAAGGGAACGATTTTGGGTGTAGCATACAGTGGCAATGACTTCAGCCCATAGAAACATTGGAACCTTTGAATAAATAAGCATTGTTCTTGCGGCTTCTACAAGAGTTCGATTTCGTCTTTCAACTACACCGTTCTGTTGAGGAGTTCGTGGAACACTTCTTTGATGACTGATTCCAACACTTTCATAAAACTGAATTAAGTCTTTGTTGACAAACTCTGTGCCATTGTCTGTTCGAACAATTCTGACTGTATTGTTGAGTCGAACCTGAAGCTGTTTGATTAGTTTGATGATGACATCTGGAGTTTCATCCTTTGTCCTCAAAAACTTTACCCAAGTAAATCGAGAGTAGTCATCAACAACTACTAGAATGTATTTCTTCCCATTTATCATTTGCACTCTCATTGGTCCGCACATATCCATATGAAGGGTATGAAGAACTTCCATTACAGAATTTGTGGGTTTTGGTTTGTGGGCATATTTCGTGCTTTTACCCAATTGGCAAGCTGAACAAAGATGATCTTTTTCATATTTTAATCTGGGTAAGCCTCTGACAAGATCCTTTCTGGAAAGGTTGTTTATGGTGCCGAAGTTCAAGTGATTGAGACGACGATGCCATAACCAAGACTTTGTTTTAGAAGCCTTTGATAGCAAGCAGATTGGAGAGGACTTCATCATGTCATCGATAGAGATGGTGTATAGGTTAGAACCTCGAGTACCTCTTAATAATTCTACACCATCAAGTTCTCTAACGAAGCAAGTATGTTTTCTAAAAGCCACTTCTAGATCGGAATCACATAATTGACCAACAGAGAACAAATTGTGACCAAGACCTTCCACATAATATACCCTGGAAATCACACTTTTACCAACCACATAATCTCCATAACCCATAATAGCTCCAAAATGGTCGTTCCCGAATCTAACTGTCCCGATGAATTTACTCACGAAGTTCATGAGCCGCGATCGGTCTCCAGTCATATGCTTGGAACATCCTGAGTCCAGGTACCACAGAACGATTTAAACGATCTGCAGTTGAACACAGGCAAGAATGGATAACTGGATAATTAGGATCCCCATGCAAGAATGGGTTCCATTTGGTTAGTAACAGTGATTAGAACACCCACATCAGAGATAGAAACATTCATATCAGAAATTGAGGCAATGGAATCATTATGAATAGATGCAGTACTAGTGTCCGTATTTGCCCTATTCAAAGTATGTTCACTTCTTAAGGGAATAGTTCTAACCGCAGGCATCCATTTTCTAGTGGGCATTGCCTGATTAACCTTATGGCCTACAGGTATCCATTGATAACCTATCTTACTGAATGTTCTTCCTGTGGACTTCCACTGTTTTCTAACTTTCTTTCGCCTTTGCCTTTTTGCCTTCTTAGCATGATATTTTGTATTAAAAATGTTAACTGGGGATTTGACAGCATTAGATAAAGCATTCACACCACATTCATGATTAGAAACAGAATTCAAGCAGACATCATTACAAGGTTTGCAAATAGTATCAGAATTCGAATTAATTACAGCACGCCTATGGCTAATACTAGAATCAACACGATTTGTTTTATTCGACTCAAGCTTAAAGTTCCTAGGTTGGTCTTTTACTCTCTTCCAATGCACATTCTTAGCTTGCGAGGTCCTATCATTCCTTGTATTGTCTTGAGACTTTGACCTGCTCGCTTTAATGTCACTGATTACTACTATAGAGGGAATGGGAACATTAGTTGGTTTTGCTACTTTTTGCCTTTCGTTTTTTGATGTGCTGGGATGTGAACTATTCGAAGGCACATTGAGGTTCACTTTCTTAACACTGGAGGTGCTGGGATCTGAACTATTTGAAGGCCTACTAAAGTTCACATTCATAACATTGGGCATTGAATGATTTGTATACTTGGCATTAGGCATAGAACAGGGTATCAAGGGGTTGACTTGCTCACCTAGGGATTTAGGGCATATTGTAATTAAGCATTCTAGAAGTTCTTGAGATCATTTGGCATATAAGCATGCATGACCAATTGCATTATCAAGTGGTTTCTCTAACTTATCCTCTTCTACAATCTCACAGAGACATTCTAGATTATCCTTAAGGTATGAGAAATATGTTTGAATGGCAAGTTTGTTATTCCTAAGGTGAGGAGGAACATAATTCACTAACAAAGCATATTTATTACAACCATGCACCTTTGATGCACCATTCTCCCCATTGGTCATTGGCATTTTCCCTTTTACCTGACTCTTCAGATTCTCAATTTCCTTTTACAACGAAGTTATTTGTTCATTATTTTTATTACGAGTGACTTTTATTGACTCAAATAACTCATTGAAATGACGTTTAACCTTTTCATTTTCTTCTAGAAAACTCTCATTTTCCTTTTGTAAAGCATTGACCAAGTTTTGAAGATGAAAATTTTGAGAATTCCGAGAGTCTAAAGGAGGAGGCATTTGGGAGCCAGTCATATTGTTCATTTCACCCTTTAATTGAGAAATTTGGGCTTTCAACTTTCTGATCGTGTTACAATGAGCTCGAATCTGTTCATCACGTTTGCTAATTTCAAAAACTGCATCAAATTCAGGAACATTCAAAGATGTCTTGATATTTGAGGTTTTAACATTTTCTTTCAGATGTTGATATTTTAATTGCAAAGCCAGATGCTCAACTTCTAATTTAGAAAACTGTTTTACCAGGTTATCATGATCATCCTGTTCAACTTTATCATGCAGTTTAGAGTTAGTTTTTTCAAGCTCAATGACACGATCATGGGAGACTTTCAGAGCAACGGATAATTCATGAAATCGAGAAGTATTAATGGAACAATTCGTAGCAGTGTATAACACATCTTGAGTAATACATTCAGAAATAAGAGTCTCATTCAATGTATCCAAGTTCTTCCTCTCAATCTCATTATATTTTAGTGCTCGCTCATAGTCACTAACCTCAACTATCATTGCATCAAATTCCTTTTCCATTTCTTTAATGTCTAAATTCATTCCCTTTTTAAGACTTTCAAAATGATCTTTTAGTTGTTTAAAGAAAGGCATGACTTCAGTTAAATAACATTCTTTCGTTTGCTCAAAACCTCTTTCCCCTTCAGTTATACCAGTGGGTGTGATCCTTTTCTTACAAGTTTTCTCAAAATCAACAAATAGTTGAAAGATAACATATTGATTGATTAAGGTCTTGCTTTTAGTGGCAATAGTCCTAGGTACTAAATGCATTGGTGTATTGGGAGGATACACAGTCGCTGAAGGCATTTTCCTAAAGGGAGGGTTCGTTACAACAAGATTCTCTGCTTTTTGCTTATCTAAATCCATTTTCCAGAACACTTGTTCGGGTGTTAACAACGTCTGAGGCTTAAACATGTTCAATGAAATCCAATTCTCCTTCTTGTAATCATGGGGTGTGATATTTATTTTCTTCTCTTTACATTTAGGATCATCTAGTTTCTTGTTCATCTTTTCCCTAGTGACTTCATCTGATTTCTTATCTTCCTCAGTGCACTCAACGCAACTAGGTTTCTGTCTAGGCTTAAGGATTTCATTGCCATCATAAAGTACCTTATGAGCATTTCTAGCCTTTTTAATGACCTCTGGATTTGGTTCCTCAACAAGGGGAATGCTATGCTTATCGCTTAAGACTCTATGCTTAGTGATTAAGTGAGCAGTCTGAATGGTATTTCCTTGTACGTACAACTTATTTTCAAGCTTGTTTTTCAAGGTTTTTAGATTAGAAAAATCATTCAAAAGTTTTGATTCCTTAGCACTGAATTCTTGCTTAAGCATTTTAACATTTTCTTGAAGTTCTTGTTTTTGCTTAGCAGTTTTAGAAAGATTTTCTTGTAAGGAGTTTAACTCTTGTTTTAATACTTCTTCTCTAAACCTACTTTTTCTAATAGTTGTACGCATTTGGTCATCCATTTCCTGCTCACGGGTGGTGATGAGTGTCTAAATACTCATCATTTTTACATAATCTAAACTGCAAAATCATCTGAAAACACTCAAAAACACATCAAAATGATCAAAATATCACAAATTAGTGTTTTATGTGTTTTAAATGCAAAAATATCAAAATCAGATGAAAAATGTATCAAGTTTGCAAAATTGGCAGTTTTAGTCCCCCAAGTTTTAAAAGTTGTCAAATCTAGTCCCTGGAAATTCAAAAATGTGGAAATTCATCATTCAAGGTCCCTGAAGTATTCTAAGTTGTTAAAAATGATCCTTGAATGATTCTTTGGTCAATTGGCAAGAAAGGTCCCTAAACTTTGGAAATTTGCAAATTTAGTCCTTGGACCTTTGAAAATGGAATTTATGCAAAAAGGGTCCTTATATTATCAAAGTTGTCAAGTTTGGTCCTTGTGAGAGCATTGGAAAAAGTTCACTTTTAGTCCTTGAAGTTTGGCAAATTTGCACTTTTGGTCCTTATACTAAGCCTAAACCAAACGGACACCTTATATAAACAAGCCCAATCCAAATCCAACACACAAGCCCAACTGCTAGCCCAACCCTCTGCCTTTGACCCTTGACCCTTGACCCCCAGGTCACAATCCAATTTGGCCCCAGCCACAAACCCTTTTGACCCCCCTGTGTTATTAAAGTTTTGGTCAACAAAGTCAAACCCAAGAATACGCGCGTTAATACCACTACCACTGTTCACCCATCTCTTCCCCAACTGAATCTCCAAAACCAGAGTGGTTTTCACTCCAATTTCAACCCCCTCCCATTCCATGTCCCCTCCAACTCCTCTACACTCCAAATATTCTTAATTGCTCAAACCAAACCCAATTAAAGCTTAAACCTGCTCAAAGAATTATTTGGCGCCAAAAAAGCAACTTGGACGGTTCTGATCATTTTGAGTGATCCAAAGGCTAGAATGTGGTGGGATAGATTCAGAGTACATCAAGGATGCAAGAAAGTCTATAAAAGAGAGAGAGGATGCAATGTATCAATGAGTAGTAGTGTATTTTTTATGTTTTAATGTCGTTTAAGTTTTTTTCAAGTTAAATTGTAATTTAAAATCCTTCAAGCACTCTGTTTAAGCATTTTAATGTATTGTAAAGCTTTTCCAAGTAGCAATTTCAAGTTTTAATCATTTCTCAAGTTTATGCAATTTCTCATATTTATGCAAAATCTCAAGTTGGATCAAATGTTGTTTTCAGTAGTTTGTATGGAATGATTTAGTACATTTAAGCTCCTAGAAAGCTTAAGCAAGCTTTTAGATACAATTAAAATCAGTTTAGACTAAAAAATCAAAAATCACCAAAAATCCAAATTAAATACTTGAAAAATAAAAAATCATGGTGAAAGGTACAAGACAGCTGGAGCAGGGTATATAGTGGATGGCCTTGGGTTAGTAGCTTATTGGTAAGCTTATAGGGGTGCTCATTGAACTTGGTTCTCAGTTTAAAGCTTGGAAGCATTTGTAAGCTTTTTGATAAAATTGGCATTTTACTGTTATAGTGATTAAGTAGCTTATATTTTTGTTTCTTTGTGTTCACTAGTTATATTTTAATGTGTTTAGGCCTTTAAATCAATAGCTTGTTCTTTTCAATTCATAGTTTGCAAAAGTTTGGTTTTAACAGTGGAAATGGTATAATCATCAAGTCTGAGTTTAATGATGTTTTGATTGTTGATTTAGGCTTCTTTAGTCATAACAAGTGATTATAAAAGGTCTGTAATCAAGTTGATGGTTTACAATTGTGATTTAGTTTGAAAAACATCATAACAGTCAACATAAAGGTGTGTTTGGTTTGTTGTGTTCAAAGGTGCTATAGTCTTTAGTTTTGTTAGAATTCTGTCTAACTAAGTCTAAATACTTGATATCAGTCATAAAAGCTAGTTCTTATAAGCTTAAAAGTCAAAATAAGCTTTAAGTTAATCTTGTGCAGTCACTGTTGACAGTTCATGATCCATGATCATTGTTTTGTGTTAGAAAGTTGATAATCTTGCTCAAGTTAGTCTCATTACATCTTAAAACAACATATTAAGTGCTTAAGATCAAATCAAAATCCACTTTGGTCAACTTTGCACTTGTTCTAAAAAAGTCAAAATCTCAATAGGTCGTTTTTGATTAAAACTTGGAATTTCACTGTGGGTTTATTAAAGAGATTCAGCTTATAATCTCTTGGGGTATTAAAGTTTGGTTGGTGTATAAAAATAGAAAAATGATAGTTTTTAGTTTCTTAGCTTTTTGAGTGCTTATTCAACTGCTTTTTGGTGGTACCTGTTTCACATAACTGTCCTGTGCACAGAATTTGGGTCCAAATTGATAAGCTCTCATAGAGCTTATTAGTGCTTCAAATCTCTTGTTCTCTAGTTCTTTGGAAAGCCAACCTGGTCCTCTTGGAGTATCAAGTCTTAGTTTTTACTTTTGAGCTTATTAGCTAGGGCTGCTACTAGCTTGTATTTTGTCCCATTTCTTTTTCAAAAGCAAAGTGCTTATTGGCTTATCATAGCTTATCAGTTTGTTTCTTTGTATAATTTAGCCTCATTTCTGTTTATTAAGCTTGTTTAAATCTACTTTGAGGTTTTGTTTCAGTGTACAAGCTTGTTTGAGCTTATTACACCCAAACAAGCCCATTTAAGCACTGTTGGGCTAATAAGCTTTCAAATCTGCTTATTTTTTATTTGTAAATTTTTTGTCTTTATTAAAGTTTCATATTATTAGTATTTAAGTAGTCTTCAAAAATAAAAATCACAAAAACATCAATATAAAAATAGTGATAGCGTTTATTTAAGATTTTTTAGCTTTTTGATTTTTCTTTTCAACTTTTTAATTAGCAAAACTTGTTTTTCTATTTTTCTTAGGTTTCTGTCATCATATAGGATTTTTAGAAAAAGTTTCAGATTTTTGTCTATCTTTTTAGTATTTTTTATAATTTTAAATAGTTAAAAATAGTAATTAATTAGTAATAAATAATTAAAAAGTCTAAAAAATATATTTTCTGTTTTAAAATTAGTTTTATCATATTTTAGATTTTTCAAAGTTAAAATTTTATTTTTCCAAGTTCATTTTCTATTTTCTAGTAATTAAGTGTATTTTAAATAATAATTAATTAGTAATAATTAGATAAAAAGTGTGAAAAATATATTTTTAGTTTTAAAATTAGTTTTATAGTATTTTAGATTTTTCAAAGTCATAAGTTTATTTTTCTAGCCTCATTTCTTATTTTCTTTTATTTTAGAGTATTTATTAAATAGTTAAAATAGTTTTTAATTAATAATAATTAATTAAATAGTGTTAAAAATAATTTTCTTTTTCTAATAATTTTCTTTTATTTTTAGGATTCCAAAAATGTCATTTTTATATTTTTAGGCCTTTTATTTCTTAGTGTTCACTTTTTATTTTGTACGTATACGTAGTTTTTAAACTTACGTTTACGTTTCTTTCTTCTGATTGTTGTGCTTTCCAATTCTGTGTCCAATTCTATTCCAAATCAACCAGTAGTGTAATTTCTAATCATAACCTTTACAGATCACTATCCTTAGTGATCATTCTATCCTCTGAGTTTGTTTAACACACCATTGAGTCTCCTTGGGATTTAACGACCCGGGAATTCAATCTATTCTCCAGGACTTAATTGTATTTGTGTTTAAGCTGTTTTAAGTCTTTTTGACTTGACTGTTTAGCACGAATCAAAATTTTGGCGCCGCTGCCGGGGAGGCTTTAGCGTGTGTTTAGTCATTTTCAGATCCATTGTTGCACATACCCACCATTTGTAAAAAAGTTTTTGTAAAGTTATAAGAAAACCAAAAAGTTCATTAACACTTTTCCTAAAGTGTTAAAACACCAAAAAAATATATATAAAACAACAAAACAATCGGAACGTTTTCTATTTTGTATTCTCTTTTAAGGTGATTCTTGAAGAGATACGATTTGGTTAAAACGGGACGATAACAAAAATATTGTCCAAAAGTTTTTGAACCCATCTGCACAAATCTAACCTACGTCTTTTCAGTGGTACTTAATTGAATACATAAAAATCAACCACCGCAAATCAAGGCAGTGCACTACCTAACTGGGGGTGCGACCATTAATAAGTTCCCGAACATCAGATTTAAAACTTGCCTTTGTGTCACTTGTGATTTGGTGTACCTTTTTCAAAGAAGCCATTTCATTTGTGATTATTGGTTAAGTTCACTTGTGTTTTGCCTCATTTGTTTTGAAAATTGGTTTTTATACATAGTGCATGCGCACTCGTTCTTCCAGTTCTACAAGTCCACTTTCTGAACTTGGAAACATTCCTCGTAGACGTAGAGGACGTTCAGCTCCTTCAGCCGTGACTGAGGAACGTCTACCACCACCACCTCCTGTCGAAATGGCAGAAGACAACCCATGAATGAGCTTCTCCAAGCACCCATCGAGGGTTATGGAGATGCCATTGTTGTCCCAGCCATCGTGGCTGACACTTTCGAGCTCAAAACCGGGTTGCTCAATCTAGTAACCCAAAGCCAATTCTATGGTTTTGAGCGGGATGATCCTCATGCACACATTCGATGGTTTAACAAGATTGCATCTACCATCAAGTACAAGAATGTCCCACAAGAAGCTATCAAGCTTCTTCTGTTCCCATTTTCTCTAGAGGGACAAGCCCGGAATTGGCTTGAGAAACAACCCCCTCGTTCTATAGAGACATGCGAAGATCTTGTCACCAAATTCGTTAACGAGTTCTATCCTCCGTCCCGAACCACAAGTCTTAAGAATGAGATAATGAAATTTTCTCAGAGATTTGATGAATCATTCGGGGAGGCATGGGATCGTTACAAAGAGTTGCTTCGCAAGTGTCCGCATCACGGTTTTACCGAATTAATGCAAATGGATACTTTCTACAATGGTCTCAATCAGGCCAATCAAGATTCTTTGAATGCCTCCGCGGGAGGTAATTTCTTGAGCAAGACCACCAAAGAGGCCTTGCAGATCATTGAGAACAAATCTCAGGTCCGTCCTTTTAGAGCTAAGACATATCAGTCTAATGCTGGACCTTCTTCTTCTTCATCCCCAGTGAGTACATCTAGCACTGATGCTAAGATTGATAAACTCACAGACATTGTTCAGGATTTGGTTCTTGCTAACCAGAAGAAAGTCTCCTTCACTCAGCCACCAACACATGCTGAAGTGAAGAAAGTCGAGAGTTGTGTCACTTGTAGGTGGTCCTCACGCTTACTACAATTGTACTGCCACCGATGGTAGTCCTTTTGAAGCAAATGCTCTAGCCGGTAGTTCACAACAAGGAGGTAATCAATACCGTCCTCAAAATGAACCACACTACCGTGCTAACACTAATCAGGCACCGCCCGGTTTTAACCAAAATCACAACATGCAAAACCGGAATCAGAACCAACCAAGAATGAACCAAGGTTATCAAAACCAAGGTAATTTCTATCCTGGACCCAATCAGGGTTTCCATCATCAAGGAAACCCCAATCAAAACAATTTCAATCGAGGGAATCAATTTCATGGGAATATGAATCCTAATCAAGGGAATTTTGGCTATAATCAAAACATACGGCCTCAAATTGTCCCTACAGTTCCTCCCGTCATTACTCCTCCAGGACCATCATCTGATGAGTTACTGAAGCAGTTTATGAAATCCCAAGATGAAATGAACAGGTTGTTGGTCAGTCAGATTGCTGATCTGAAGAAGTCTTTAAATGATCGACCCTCGGGCTCAGGTACTTTACCGAGCAACACGATCGCTAACCCGAGGGGCGATGCTAAGGCGATCACAACCCGAAGTGGTGTTTCATATGATGGACCTGCTGTTCCTACTACCTCTTCTTCCTCTTCTCTTCCTAAGGTAGTGGACAGTGAACCTCCAAAACACAATGGACCTACGACTCCAATGCCACCTCCACCAGTGCCAATGAGTCAAGTTACCAAGGATACTACGGACAAAGTGCATAATTCAAGCCCACGAAGTACCGCACACGTCCTACCTTCGGTAGTCCATCCTCAAGTGGTCCAGAAACCCAAGTCAAATCAAGGAGTTGTTTTTGAACCTCCTGTAGCTCCTGTTGAGAATCAGAAATCCAAATCTTCTATTCCTTACCCATCACGCTTGAACGAGCAAAAGCTCCGCGAGAAAGCCAGTCATCAAATGGATAAATTTTTCCAAATTTTCCAAGAGTTACATTTTGACATAAGCTTTGCGGATGCTATCATGCTGATGCCCAAATTTGCATCTACTCTCAAACACATGTTAAGCAATAAGGAAAAACTGTTTGAAATGGCTAAGACTCCTCTTAACAAGAACTGCTCAGCAGTTATTCTAAAGAAGCTTCCTGAAAAGCTTGGAGATCCTGGGAAATTTCTCTTACCTTGTGTATTCCCAGGGATGGTTGAATGCTTTGCCCTAGCAGATCTTGGAGCAAGCATAAACCTTATGCCATATTCAGTATGGAAGAAACTCTCTCTTCCGGAACTTACTCCTACATGCATGACTCTCGAACTTGCTGATCGTTCCATATCCCGTCCTCTTGGCATTGCCGAGGACGTATTTGTGAAAGTAGGAAAGTTCCATTTCCCAGCTGACTTCGTGGTTGTTGATTTTGATGCCGATCATCGGGTTCCTCTCATTGTTGGTCGAGGATTCCTGAGAACGGGCCGTGCTCTCATAGATGTATTTGAGCAAGAAATCACATTGCGTGTTGGTAATGAAGCTGTCACCTTCAACCTTGACCAAACTTCGAGGTACTCCGCAAATTATGATTCTGAATCGGTTAACCGAATAGATATCATTGATGTTGCTTCTGACGAGTACTCTCAAGAAGTTCTTGGTTATTCTCATAATTCTGTGAGTGGGGATTCCACCACATCTTCTCAGCCTATCATAGCCAATTCTACTCCTTCTCTCACTCCGTTTGAGGGAAGCGACTTCATCTTAGATGAGATTGAAGCATACTTGGCTAGTGATTCTGTACCTTGGGAAATTGATCACGCTCCAATTGATATTGAGGGGGACATACTTCTTATTGAGAAGTTGCTCAATGATGATCCATCATCAACCCCTCATCCTAGTGATTCAATTCCTGATGAGATTAGTCAAAATGAGATTAATCTGGAGGGAGATATTCTTCTTGAGAAAGTGTTAAATCTGGATACTTCTCCTCCTCTCCCTCCCATCAAACTTCATAACAAGGAAATCAAATCAGTTGAGAAAACTGAAGAATTTCCTGAGGTTGAGCTTAAGGACTTACCTCCTCATCTCGAGTATGCATTTCTTGAAGGTGATGATAAATTACCCGTCATTATTGCTCGAGATTTGAGTAAAGATGAAAAAGCTGCTCTCATTAAAATCTTGAAGTCACACAAGCAAGCAATTGCTTGGAAACTCTCCGACATCAAAGGTATAAACCCTGAGTTTTGTACTCATAAAATCTTGATGGAGGATGACTTTAAACCAGCAGTTCAACATCAGAGACGAGTGAATCCAAAAATCCATGATGTTATCAAACAAGAGGTTATCAAACTTCTTGATGCAGGATTGATTTACCCGATCTCAGATAGTCCTTGGGTCAGCCCAATTCATTGTGTTCCGAAAAAGGGTGGCATTACTGTTATCACAAATGAAGATAACGAGTTAATTCCAACTCGATTGGTTACGGGATGGCGTGTTTGCATCGACTATCGTAAGTTGAATGACGCCACCCGTAAAGACCATTTTCCTCTACCCTTCATGGACCAGATGCTTGAGAGATTAGCAGGGAATGAGTACTATTGCTTCCTTGATGGTTTCTCGGGTTACTTTCAGATCCCTATTGATCCACAGGATCAAGAGAAGACCACATTCACTTGCCCATACGGGACTTTTGCCTAAAAACGTATGCCTTTTGGCTTATGTAATGCTCCTGGCACGTTCCAACGATGTATGATGGCCATATTCCACGACATGATCGGGTAAACAATGGAAGTGTTTATGGATGACTTCTCGGTCATTGGGGATTCTTTTCAATCATGTCTCTCCCATTTAGATAAAATGCTTCAAAGGTGTGAAGACACAAATCTTTGTCTAAACTGGGAGAAAAGTCACTTTATGGTCAAAGAAGGCATTGTCCTTGGCCATAAGATTTCTAAGAACGGGATTGAGGTAGATAGAGCAAAAGTTGATGTCATTGCTAAGCTGCCTCATCCTACTACCGTCAAGGGTATTAGGAGTTTTTTGGGTCATGCCGGTTTCTATCGTAGATTCATTCAAGATTTTTCCAAAATCGCCCGGCCTATGACCCATCTTCTTGAAAAGGATGCTCCTTTTATCTTCTCACCCGAGTGCATCATAGCTTTTGAAACATTGAAGAAAAAGCTTACTGAAGCACCCATTCTCGTTGCTCCAGACTGGGACTTGCCTTTTGAGCTCATGTGCGATGCAAGTGATTTTGCTATCGGTGCAGTCCTAGGGCAACGAAGAAATAAACATTTTCAGCCTATTCACTACGCGAGCAAAACTATGACTGAGGCTCAAACTCATTACACCACCACAGAAAAAGAGCTATTAGCCGTGGTGTATGCTTTTGAGAAGTTTCGGCCGTATCTTATCTTGACCAAATGCGTAGTGTACACGGATCACTCGGCTCTTAAATATCTCTTTGCAAAACAAGATGCAAAGCCGAGATTGCTTCGTTGGATTCTCCTCCTCCAAGAATTTGATATCATTATACGTGATAAAAAAGGAGCCGAGAATCTAGCTGCTGATCATCTGTCCAGATTAGAAAACCCTCACCAAGATGTTTTCGAGAAAAAGGAAATAAATGAAACATTTCCTCTCGAGACACTCAATGCGGTTTCTTTTCGTGGAAATTCTTCTACCCCATGGTTTGCTGACTTCGCAAATTACCATGCGGGTAATTTCATTGTGAAAGGGATGTCGACCCAGCAGAAGAACAAATTCTTCAAAGATGTTAAACATTATTTCTGGGACGACCCTTTCTTGTTCAAAATATGTGCGGATCAAGTCATCCGACGGTGTGTTTATGGACAGGAAGCTATTGACATTCTCACAGCTTGCCATGCTGGACCCACCGGGGGCCATCATAGTCCAAACTACACCGCCAAAAAGGTGTTTGATTCCGGGTTCTATTGGCCCACAATCTATCAGGATGCCCAAGATTATGTCAAAACCTGTGACGCTTGTCAGCGTCATGGTAATATATCTCAAAGGAATGAAATGCCACAAAATGCCATTCAAGTTTGTGAGATATTTGACATATGGGGTATTGATTTTATGGGGCCATTTCCATCTTCTCGTGGTAACAAGTACATACTCGTGGCTGTTGACTATCTGTCAAAATGGGTTGAAGCAAAAGCTTTACCCACCAATGATGCCCGAGTAGTTGTGAAGTTTTTGAAATCTCTGTTTGCCAGGTTTGGAACTCCGAGAGCGATAATCAGTGATCGTGGTACACATTTTTGTAATGACCAATTTGAAAGAGTCATGCAAAAATATGGTGTTACCCACCGTCTCTCTACTGCATACCACCCCCAAACAAGTGGGCAGGTGGAAGTTTCAAACCGTGGTCTTAAAAGGATTCTTGAAAGGACAGTAGGCGAAAATCGTGCATCCTGGTCGGATAAGCTTGATGACGCACTCTGGGCCTTCCGTACAGCTTACAAAACACCTATTGGGTGTACTCCATACAAGTTAGTGTACGGAAAGGCATGTCATCTTCCGATTGAGTTAGAGCACAAGGCATACTGGGCCTTAAAGCATGCAAACTTCGATATACAGACAGCCGGTGATCATAGAAAAGTTCAAATGAATGAACTAAATGAACTTCGTGATCAAGCTTATGAGAACTCTTTGATCTACAAGCAAAAGACAAAGAAGATTCATGACTCCAAGATCAAGAACCGCGTTTTCAACGTTGGTGATCGAGTCCTTCTTTTCAATTCCAGATTGAAGATTTTCTAAGGAAAGCTTAAGTCCCGTTGGTCTGGCCCATTCACTATCGCTAAGGTTTATCCTTATGGTACCGTTGAGTTATCTCAACCAGATGGTCCTAATTTTAAAGTGAATGGTCATCGAGTTAAACATTACTTTGGAGAGGACATTCCCCCTGTGGTTGTCCCGGATTTACAAACATTCCCCATGAACCAATGAATGCGGGGATCGAGTCAAGCTAGTGACTCGGTAATCAAAAACATTAGCACGCACCATATGGGTTTTCACCCATAATTCTGTCTTCTTACCCCTTTTCTACCACCCTAGTGTGGGGGAGTTTTCCCCGCACTGTTGTATATTCTCATTCTTTCTAAAAAAAAAAAAAAAAAAAAAAAAAATAAATAAATAAAATTCCTTTCTAAATAATGGCCGTAGTATTTCCCTTTTACGTTCTTAGTTTCGGCATAACCGCCGGTACTTTGAATATTGAGGGCAATATTCATTTTTAAGTGTGGGGGGGAATTCTCACGAATTTCATATATTATCCACCCAATTCCCCCGTTTTTGGCCAAATTTTTTTTTGGAGTAAGTGTTCTACACTTACTCAGCATGGTTATCAGTCCGCCATGTCTGTAAGACAAAAGGATTGGCTAATCCAGGAGCAAACGGCTCTTGGTAAAGATATCTTAAATCCGTTTATATGGCTTGCAATTTGCCCAAAATTGTATGGTTCTCAACTCACCATATCCTAAAAAGTGAAGAGTTGGCTAGCCCGCAAGGTTATGGCTTGTGGTAAAGGCTGTGGAAAATCCATAATTGGTATTCAGCTCACCAAAGATAATATTGATAATTTATCTAAGAGTTGGCTAGTCCAGAAGGGTACGGCTTCTGGTAAAGACACATCAAATCCGTTATATGGTTTATGATTTGCCAATAAATCATTTGGTTATCGTTGTACCAAGATTCTTACTTGAATCAAAACAATTGGCTACTCCAGAAGTGATGGCTTTTGGTAAAGAGTTTTTCAAATCCATCAAAGTTATCTCAAATCATTGCTAGGGACTAGCAATATCTCAGTGTGGGGGATTGATGAGTGTCTAAATACTCATCATTTTTACATAATCTAAACTGCAAAATCATTTGAAAACACTCAAAAACACATCAAAATGATCAAAATATCACAAATTAGTGTTTTATGTGTTTTAAATGCAAAAATATCAGAATCAGATGAAAAATGTATCAAGTTTGCAAAATTGGCAGTTTTAGTCCCCCAAGTTTTAAAAGTTGTCAAATCTAGTCCCTTGAAATTCAAAAATGTGGAAATTCATCATTCAAGGTCCCTGAAGTATTCTAAGTTGTTAAAAATGATCCTTGAATGATTCTTTGGTCAATTGGCAAGAAAGGTCCCTAAACTTTGGAAATTTGCAAATTTAGTCCTTGGACCTTTGAAAATGGAATTTATGCAAAAAGGGTCCTTATATTATCAAAGTTGTCAAGTTTGGTCCTTGTGAGAGCATTGGAAAAAGTTCACTTTTAGTCCTTGAAGTTTGGCAAATTTGCACTTTTGGTCCTTATACTAAGCCTAAACCAAACGGACACCTTATATAAACAAGCCCAATCCAAATCCAACACACAAGCCCAACTGCTAGCCCAACCCTCTGCCTTTGACCCTTGACCCTTGACCCCCAGGTCACAATCCAATTTGGCCCCAGCCACAAACCCTTTTGACCCCCCTGTGTTATTAAAGTTTCGGTCAACAAAGTCAAACCCAAGAATACGCGCGTTAATACCACTACCACTGTTCACCCATCTCTTCCCCAACTGAATCTCCAAAACCAGAGTGGTTTTCACTCCAATTTCAACCCCCCTCCCATTCCATGTCCCCTCCAACTCCTCTACACTCCAAATATTCTTAATTGCTCAAACCAAACCCAATTAAAGCTTAAACCTGCTCAAAGAATTATTTGGCGCCAAAAAAGCAACTTGGACGGTTCTGATCATTTTGAGTGATCCAAAGGCTAGAATGTGGTGGGATAGATTCAGAGTACATCAAGGATGCAAGAAAGTCTATAAAAGAGAGAGAGGATGCAATGTATCAATGAGTAGTAGTGTATTTTTTATGTTTTAATGTCGTTTAAGTTTTTTTCAAGTTAAATTGTAATTTAAAATCCTTCAAGCACTCTGTTTAAGCATTTTAATGTATTGTAAAGCTTTTCCAAGTAGCAATTTCAAGTTTTAATCATTTCTCAAGTTTATGCAATTTCTCATATTTATGCAAAATCTCAAGTTGGATCAAATGTTGTTTTTAGTAGTTTGTATGGACTGATTTAGTACGTTTAAGCTCCTAGAAAGCTTAAGCAAGCTTTTAGATACAATTAAAATCAGTTTAGACTAAAAAATAAAAAATCACCAAAAATCCAAATTAAATACTTGAAAAATAAAAAATCATGGTGAAAGGTACAAGACAGCTGGAGCAGGGTATATAGTGGATGGCCTTGGGTTAGTAGCTTATTGGTAAGCTTATAGGGGTGCTCATTGAACTTGGTTCTCAGTTTAAAGCTTGGAAGCATTTGTAAGCTTTTTGATAAAATTGGCATTTTACTGTTATAGTGATTAAGTAGCTTATATTTTTGTTTCTTTGTGTTCACTAGTTATATTTTAATGTGTTTAGGCCTTTAAATCAATAGCTTGTTCTTTTCAATTCATAGTTTGCAAAAATTTGGTTTTAACAGTGGAAATGGTATAATCATCAAGTCTGAGTTTAATGTTGTTTTGATTGTTGATTTAGGCTTCTTTAGTCATAACAAGTGATTATAAAAGGTCTGTAATCAAGTTGATGGTTTACAATTGTGATTTAGTTGGAAAAACATCATAACAGTCAACATAAAGGTGTGTTTGGTTTGTTGTGTTCAAAGGTGCTATAGTCTTTAGTTTTGTTGGAATTCTGTCTAACTAAGTCTAAATACTTGATATCAGTCATAAAAGCTAGTTCTTATAAGCTTAAAAGTCAAAATAAGCTTTAAGTTAATCTTGTGCAGTCACTGTTGACAGTTCATGATCCATGATCATTGTTTTGTGTTAGAAAGTTGATAATCTTGCTCAAGTTAGTCTCATTACATCTTAAAACAACATATTAAGTGCTTAAGATCAAATCAAAATCCACTTTGGTCAACTTTGCACTTGTTCTAAAAAAGTCAAAATCTCAATAGGTCGTTTTTGATTAAAACTTGGAATTTCACTGTGGGTTTATTAAAGAGATTCAGCTTATAATATCTTGGGGTATTAAAGTTTGGTTGGTGTATAAAAATATAAAAATGATAGTTTTTAGTTTCTTAGCTTTTTGAGTGCTTATTCAACTGCTTTTTGGTGGTACCTGTTTCACATAACTGTCCTGTGCACAGAATTTGGGTCCAAATTGATAAGCTCTCATAGAGCTTATTAGTGCTTCAAATCTCTTGTTCTCTAGTTCTTTGGAAAGCCAACCTGGTCCTCTTGGAGTATCAAGTCTTAGTTTTTACTTTTGAGCTTATTAGCTAGGGCTGCTACTAGCTTGTATTTTGTCCCATTTCTTTTTCAAAAGCAAAGTGCTTATTGGCTTATCATAGCTTATCAGTTTGTTTCTTTGTATAATTTAGCCTCATTTCTGTTTATTATGCTTGTTTAAATCTACTTTGAGCTTTTGTTTCAGTGTACAAGCTTGTTTGAGCTTATTACACCCAAACAAGCCCATTTAAGCACTGTTGGGCTAATAAGCTTTCAAATCTGCTTATTTTTTATTTGTAAATTTTTTGTCTTTATTAAAGTTTCATATTATTAGTATTTAAGTAGTTTTCAAAAATAAAAATCACAAAAACATCAATATAAAAATAGTGATAGCGTTTATTTAAGATTTTTTAGCTTTTTGATTTTTCTTTTCAACTTTTTAATTAGCAAAACTTGTTTTTCTATTTTTCTTAGGTTTCTGTCATCATATAGGATTTTTAGAAAAAGTTTCAGATTTTTCTCTATCTTTTTAGTATTTTTTATAATTTTAAATAGTTAAAAATAGTAATTAATTAGTAATAAATAATTAAAAAGTCTAAAAAATATATTTTCTGTTTTAAAATTAGTTTTATCATATTTTAGATTTTTCAAAGTTAAAATTTTATTTTTCCAAGTTCATTTTCTATTTTCTAGTAATTAAGTGTATTTTAAATAATAATTAATTAGTAATAATTAGATAAAAAGTGTGAAAAATATATTTTTAGTTTTAAAATTAGTTTTATAGTATTTTAGATTTTTCAAAGTCATAAGTTTATTTTTCTAGCCTCATTTCTTAATTTCTTTTATTTTAGAGTATTTATTAAATAGTTAAAATAGTTTTTAATTAATAATAATTAATTAAATAGTGTTAAAAATAATTTTCTTTTTCTAATAATTTTCTTTTATTTTTAGGATTCCAAAAATGTCATTTTTATATTTTTAGGCCTTTTATTTCTTAGTGTTCACTTTTTATTTTGTACGTATACGTAGTTTTTAAAACTTACGTTTACGTTTCTTTCTTCTGATTGTTGTGCTTTCCAATTCTGTGTCCAATTCTATTCCAAATCAATCAGTAGTGTAATTTCTAATCATAACCTTTACAGATCACTATCCTTAGTGATCATTCTATCCTCTGAGTTTGTTTAACACACCATTGAGTCTCCTTGGGATTTAAAGACCCGGGAATTCAATCTATTCTCCAGGACTTAATTGTATTTGTGTTTAAGCTGTTTTAAGTCTTTTTGACTTGACTGTTTAGCACGAATCAGGTGGTCAACTCAAATTTAGCACGTTGTTCATAAATAGCAACACGTTCTTTATAGGCATTCAGTTCAGAGATGACAGAATCATCAGGGGCACATGCAGTGAATTCATGAAAAACATAATCATTGTTAACTGCAGAAGATGCATCACTTGGTACAATCTCACTTTCACTTTGTTTCACATATTGATCATATGGGACAACATTGATATTACCCATATTTTCAATATCTGACTCAATAATTACAGTTGATTGTACTTCGTTATGTATCTTTTGCTCATCAACTTCATCGTATAATTTTAATATCTCAGAAATGATTTTGTCTTTGGATGGACCAGCTTGTGGTGATGAAGAGACTTTAGGAGAGACCATTGGAGAAATGCTAGCCATGAAAATGGTTTGTGCAGTAGGTTCTTCATTAACATCAGAGTCATATGCATCACAATCAGCTACTTGAAAGGCATTCTGATGATTATGGCCTATCTCCTGAATTGGTTGCTCATCCACATCTGCATCATATGTCTTAGCATTTCCTTCAGCCAAAAACAACAACTCCTCTTCATCCAAAGCTGCACCATTATCCTGAGCTTGCACAAGCAACATCTTATCCCTGAAGTACTCTGCATTCTGAGGGCGTTTTGGTGATGTGCAGTTCCTTGCAATGTGTCCCTCACCTCCACAGTTGTAACATTTGATTGGTTTTGCTTGACCCTGGTTTCCATTCCTTCCCCTATTCTGATTTGCAGCATAACCTCTACCAGCTCCACCTCTTCCTTGTTCGTACTGCCTTTCTTGAACTGGCTGCACCATAACCTTCCCATCTCTGACAGTGGCTTGATTGTGTGGATTGGATGCAGTTCTGAGGTTGTTTTTGGTGTGTGGAAGAGAGTTCATGTTTTGACTAATCAGGAGAGCCAGTTGATTAATGAAGTTTCCCAGGTGTGCATCAACATCAGCTTGTTTGAACATAGGATCGGGAATGAGTTTGTGATTACCATTACCCATGGGTATAACTTGAGATGCTTTGGTGGTAATTCCAATGTAGAAGGCAGTTGAATCATTAGATGAACTTGTTTCTCCCTGATTGGTTTTGAACTGCTCCAGAATCCTTTTTTCAAACATAGCATGTCTCTCATTCTGGAGAAGGAAGGCATACAGTTGCTCATAGTTTGTATTCTTCAATCCTTTAGTGAGCTTCACAGAAGTGACAAACTTGTGCCATTCGGGATTCATGTTGTTCACAAATTTTGAGTTCAGCTGAATGTTAGGCATAGTCATTTTGATGTTCCTCATGTCATTCACAAGCTTATGGAATCTCACATAGTACTCATAGACACTCTCATCAGGTTTCATCTTGAAATGCTCAAATTCATCATATAGTTGTGATTCTCTATCTTCAACAGTCAATTCAGAACCTGAGAGAAGCATCTTGACATTATCCCATACAGCCTTTGCTTCAGTGTTGTGATTGATAAGCTTGTAGATGTCTTTTGGAAGACCTTGCAGTATAATGTTAGAAGCCCTGATATCTGCATCGAATCTCTTCTTCTCCTTATCATCGAGCTCATCATACATCTTTGGTATGTCCATTCCGTAAATCAATGTTCCATCTTCAGCTATATCAATTATGTCTCTAGTAGTCTCAACCCGATATGGTCCTTCATCAATGGATTTGAGAATGTTAACCCCATTTTACTTTCCAAGACAGTACAATCTGATTCGTTGAGCCCAAGAGTCGTAGTCAGTTCTATCAAGCATGGGTGGACGAGTATCTGAACCAGCTGCTTGAACATCCTCGGCAACAGTGGAGATGATTGTAGGAACGTTGGTAGACATGTTGACAGATTAAACGGGATTTTATAACTCTATGATTAAACCGGGAAATAGATTCTTTCACGGGATTTTACTATATCAAGAGAAAACCGTATTACAGACAGAGTCAACCAAGTCGCTAAGAAAACCTGAACCAAGTCGCTAAGCACCAAGTCGCTATAATACCAAGTTGCTAAGACACAATCAAGTCGTTAAATAACAACTCGCTAAGCACCAAGTCGCTAACACCAAGTCGCTAACAAACTTAAGTACAAGTCGCTAACTTTCACCAAGTCGCTACCCGTAGTGGAGAATCCACTAAGTGTACTGTTTGTCGGCTTGTCTCAATAGACAAGTCGCTAGCTCAACTCGCTAAGACCTTCTGCTACAACTCGCTACCAAATTACAAAGCAAGTCGCTACCAAGATAACTTATCCGTGGCTCAAGTCGCTAGCTAGAAAATCACATAAACACCACTTTTCAATCCAAAAACAACCCAACCACGATGATTCAAGCTTACCAACTCAAAACCCAAGAACATACAATGATTCTAAACACAAAACTACATCCAAGATTCAAACTTTAACACTAGAAATGATCCAAATGATGCAAAAACCACTAAACTTTTTCAAACTCTAAAACCACCTAAAAGTCACTAGAAATCCAAAGATATGTAAGAGATGATCAAACCATGGCTCTTGATACCATTTGTAACATATTGGATTTCACAAACACACTAAACCATAAGATCAAATAGGCGTATAATGAGTTCTAGAGAGAGAAAGTTAGAGGTTTAGGGAACTTTAGTGAGAGAAAGAAAAATCTTATTATGAGCTCCAACTCTCTACCTTGGGAGGTAGAGAGTATTTATAGTCATTACATAAATCGCCACCTATCGGGCTGTGGATCAGGCATACAGTGGGTAAAGACCCGTCCGTCCTCCACGGTGTTACTTAAACTAAATACTACTTAACTTATAATAATCTACGACTACGAGCTTTCTAACGATTACATATACTTGAGGTGACCGACTCTTTAATAACTGGATTTACTAAATCCTAACAATATTGATGTCCTTGATGATGTTGTAAAGGAGTATATCTCCTTTGGGATTAGTCGTTGGTGTAGTGTGGTAGTAGTTCCTCCATTGCAATGGAACTAGGTGCTTAGCCTAGTACCTAATAAAGGGTAGGCGACGTTGTGATATGATTAGTTCTCCTAAGGTGTAAAAGAACTCGGTGGTTAGCCTAGCACCGTATAAAGGGTAAGCGACGTTGTGTTAGGTGTGGTTCGCCTTGGTGTGAAGGAACTCGGTATTTAGCTTAGTACCAGAAAAAGGTTAAGCGACGTTGTGAAGGCTTCTCCGCCATAAGGAGATTGGTGTAGTGTTTACGAACTCTCGAGTAGGTGACTCGGGGAGTGGAGTAGGGCAAGGAAGGTGTCCTTGTAGCCGAACCACTATAAATACTCGCGTTGTGGTTTTGTGCTTCTTACTCTTATCTTTTTATTACATATCTTTATATGCTTGTTTATCAACATCCAACACACACAACCAAATAGATTGACATAAGTCGATCTAAATAGTTTAAAAGGAAGTTTTAATTGGTAAAACTATTCAACCCCCCTTCTAGTTTTCAATATTTGTGTTCGTAAAACCCTTTTCATTTGTCGCTATGGCAAGTGGAGTTGCATTTGAATCATTAACAAATGAGGAACAATTGAATTTCACAGATATGATAGCTTTTTATTGTTCTAATGAATTCGTGAGTGATCTTAGAGATATCCAAAAGGAGACGGGTGTAAGGTTAGATGGATTTGATAAATTTTGTGCTTGTGTGGCTTCTATTTAACAATAATTGTTAAGATCAACTCCTTTTAGTGAGACCCTCTGGAAAAGTTTTGAGAAAAGCTTCCTAAAATAAACCATCAGTTGAATGAAATCATAGGCTTGTCTACATCACAATTTGAGGAAACAGATAAGGAGGATTTATCCAACCTTAGGCACCATGAACAAAAAGACCTAGATTTTAAGAACATGGAACCTAAATCCGAACAAGATTGTGAGATGGTTGTAGTTGAACTACCTAGTTGCATGCGTGGGATAGATTTCACTAAAACATATGACACGCGTGAGGAATCCTTTCGGCAAATAAAACATAGTAGTCAAGTTTTTGAGAACAATTCTTATGAATCGGACCAAGAATTTGAATTGGCCAAAGAAGGATTTGAGATGCTTAGGAGTGTATTTGGGTTAGATCATACTAAAACACATGATGAACATTTAGGAGATCTAGATATAATGGAGAATGAGGTGGAAACTCCAAGCCCACGGCCCTACCATCACTTGAGGAAAACACACCGCCTATAACTTACCCGGAAGAAGTAGAAGAGACTATAGGAACCCCGATTGATATAGATCCTTTGGACCAAACACCACTAGAGAATGTAGGTTTAGATGCTTGTTGTCATGACCTCTCTCTTAGTCCTAGGGAAGTTCCTAATTTTGATGAACCGGAGCCTCAACCAAAACCCTTACCCAATTTTTCGTCTTTAGATACGAATCTAGGAATTGAATTAGGCCCCAATCCACCCATCAAAATACATAGTTCGGGTAGTTGCGTGATGAAGGTAGTAGACTCTAAGCCATGTAGAGTGGAAGCTAATGTAGGAGTAACCCATGACCTTACACGCTTACATCACCCATTCATGGTTGATAACAAGAAACATTATGGGTTTAAACCGGGTTTATTAGGTCAAGATGAATCCTTAACTAAGAATCTTTTGAAGTTGATAGAAGATGATCCATTTCTAGGAGAAAGATTTGATTCACCCGCTACACCAAGAGAATTAGGTAAGGTTACAATGAATGGAGCACACCCCTTTGAGCATATAAATCACCCGTCACCCTCTCCTCACGTAGCAAATTTCCACCCTAAGGGTGTGTATCGCTACTATCACCCGCACTTAAGCTTAAGTGTAGGGAAAACTTCCCCTTTATCCATTAAATAAGGGTAGAGTCAAGCTTGTGACTCGAACAAAAACAAGCGCTTCTTGGGAGGCAACCCATGCTTAATTGTTTGCTTATTTGTGTGTCATATATCTTTTCATTATTGTATGTTCTCATGTTTGAATTTGTGAAAATGCTTTATTTTGTCTTTAACCACGTCTTAATTACATATAAAGGTATTTTACAAAAAAGGATAAGTGTAGGGAAGATTACACGCGTTTTTAAAAGAACGTGAACATTAGAACTACGATTAATGAAATTGATATATATGTTTGTTTGTTAGAGTCAAATGCTTGTATCGAGTCATAATGGATGTTTTGCAGGAATTTTTCCAGATTTTAAAGGTGTAATTTTTCCATAATTTTTCCAAGAAAACGCAGCAGACCAGTTTCTGTCAGGACAACCTGACGACGTCAGGATTAGAACCTGACGACGTCAGGAGGAGCAGAAACAACTTATAAAATTTCTCACGTTTTCTGTGCTAATTATAAATTTTTGGAAATTCTCAGGTCTTAATTTTCCAGAAAATCTGCAAACATCCATTCCACAAGCATTATATCCTAGTGTAGTTTTGTCATATATAGTTTTACCGCCGATTTTACGTGAAGGTTTCGTCTATTTTCTTAAAGTGTGCAGGTTTTATTTATCAAGAAGAAGAAACATAATATTGGATGAAGCTTATCACGCATACATTGTTCTTGGAAAGAATTTAACCACTGCTTCACACGGATCCTACCGAGCTAATCAGGGGAGTACTAGTTTCTTTATCTTTTAATTACCTTCCGTTATCATAACTTTGATACTTTCGGGGAACATTGGGGACAATGTTCAGTTTAAGTGTAAGGAGGGAGAATAAAACGGGAACTTTGAAACTATGCCTATCCTTGAATATTTGTCTTGTCCTATTTCATTTGTGTAATAAGCTATGAGAAATATTTGTTAGGGAAATTTTAGCGCCAAATTTAAAATTTTTCATGACATGTACGAGTGGGAATTTAGTCTCAATAAAGCATCTCATGGATAGGAGTTATATGACTAGCACAAAAACCGTTTACCACTCAAATTCCACCCCAAAAATGTGAGGTTCACCCTAGATCTATAGGAGTTAAAGCATTCACCTTTAATGCTTCGAGAGTGTACCAGTAGTATAATAGATTCTAGAACTTGTTTTGTGATGCATTCCGAGATCGCTAGTGAGACTACACTTGTGTAGTTAGGAATAACTAAATGATAATAGGCATTAGGATAACCTTTGTTTGATACCCGTATTATAATTACTTCTTCCACATTGGTTGAGTAATTACCCCACACCCTTGCGATGTACTCATCTTTAGTACACGATACCCCTAGTTAACCCCTCAGAGCCTATCCTTTTCGTGGTTCTCGTGATGTTTCGGTTTTCCGGAATATCAATGAAGAGCATTGTTTATAATCCACCCCCAAATGTACACCCAAATCGCCTTAGCCTACCTTGTATGCACTCACCTTTAGTGCATTATTGTTATTATACTAAACCCTTAGTTTAACTATCTAGTTACTTGCATGGTTGCTAAGTCGAGTCATATCTTTTGTATACAGTTTTGGGATGACTGGGACTCATGGGTAAAGTAAAATTTTATGGAGTGACGGGAAAGAACGTTAAATTCAAATTCCCTTTGTTTACGTAATTAAATACTCCAAGTGTTTTGATCTTTTCAATTCGGGTCAAATTAGTGTTAGAGTAATAAAAACTCAAGTGTAGGGATGCTCCTATAAATCCCTTATATTTTGATGTTATCTTAGAGGGTGGTAGAGTAAAAGTGTATGAAAAAAAACATACGGGTTACCATCCTACATCTATCTTTATATTTATGTTTGTTTGTTTCAAGTTATCTAGAGTTTAGTGAGTCGAGTCTTGGCTTAGCAACGCCATTCTTTTCATGCTTGTAACATAAGATTTTTGACTTGCCACCACTAAATCGCCTATCTAACCAAACCCTTTGTTTCCCTCCCGTAAGCCTAACATTACAACCCTTTTAAAGACCTCTTAGATAGTTATTCCTAGGTGCTTACGCCAAAGCGGTGGAGGTTTGATCTAGTCTCAAGCCTATGGTAATCTATGTACTATGACCAGGTAATGAGTGTTTATCTTCCATTTCCATTTACTATATTTCATATACACCCGAGAGATGAGAGAATCCAAACACCCCTTGTGAGATGCTAGTATATAATTTTCGTGCTTGTTATGACTATTGCGGTGCTTTTACTTGTTGTGAATAATGTTAAACCAATGCTTCATGCCCCCTAACTTATAAATTGATTGGCCAAAAGCACATTTGCTTGAGGACAAGCAAATACCAAGTGTAAGGATATTTGATAAGGATTTAAAACGTACGTTTTAAGGGGTCATTTAAGCCCTTAATCGCTGATTGGCTCCTGAACAGTCAAGTTTAATCACACAAGCTAACCACTTGTGAATGGTCAACTGTAATAAACTTAAAACAGCTCAGAAAGCAAATGCAATTAAGATCAGAGGAATATAGTGGAATCCTAGGTCGTTAAGTCCCACGGAGGATGAATGGTGTTTAAACAAATTCAGATGTCGAATAATCACTAAGGATAGTGATCATTAAGGATTTTGGAATATTTATACCTAAAGAAAAAGTTTGTAAATTACAGGGGCTTAAATGTAAATT
This sequence comes from Chrysanthemum seticuspe, assembly GCA_019973895.1. Lineage (NCBI taxonomy): Eukaryota > Viridiplantae > Streptophyta > Magnoliopsida > Asterales > Asteraceae > Chrysanthemum > Chrysanthemum seticuspe. The sequence continues at coordinate 128,933,573 of BPTQ01000007.1, forward strand.
AAAGAAAATTAAAAAGCTAAAATATATTAAATAAACGCTATCACTATTTTTAAAATTGATGAACGTTTAAAACCTAAAACGTACGTTTAAATAAAATTACGTAAACGTACAAAATAAAACGTGAGTTTTAAGAAATAAAAGGCCTACAAATATGAAAATGATATTTTTACAATCCTAATAATAAAAGAAAATTAATAGAAAAATAAAATTATTTTTAAACTATTTATTTAATTATTATTAAATAAAAACTATTTTTAACTATTATATAATAACCTAAAATATGATAAAATATGAAATAAAGCTAGAAAAATAAAATTATGACTTAGAAAAATCTAAAATATTATAAAACTTATTTTAAAATTGAAAATATATTTTTTTACACTTTTTATCTATTTATTATGAATTTAATACTATTTAAAACTAATTAAAATGCTAGAAAATACTATTTAAACTAAGAAAATTATGAAAAAATATTTTTTTGGCTTTTTATATTTATCTTAATCTAGGAAAATTGAAAACATATTTTTTTAAACTTTTTCTGATTTATTTGTACTAAAAGCTATTTAAAAAAAACTTAAAAACTATTTAAAATAAAGAAAAATAGCAAACAGTACTATAAAATTATGAAAAATTCAGGAAAATACTAAAATATAATTCTTAATCTATGAAAAATATAAAAACACATGCTTATGTTCAAGATTATGAAACTGTAGTGAAAAGTGCTTATAAATAAGCACTCAAAATAAGCTAAAGGACACAAATGGACACCAAATGAACACAGAAGCTAGGTTATGCTATAATTACTTAATACTAACCTATTCCAACCATCCTAAACCTCTGAAAAGCAATTTAAGCCAAAAATTAAGCAAGGCTAAACTAGTTTCAATTCAGAAATGGGACAATATTATAGCTGATCTAGGAGTGGGGTCCACAGAGCTTAGGCTCAAAATCTTGGCTGCATATGAGAGCTAGCAAGGTGGTGAATGCTCTGGAACCAAGAACCATCACTGGGGCTCACTGGTGTGGCCTGTGGGACCCACCAAAGTGGTAAAGATGGCCACTGTGTTGGTGGTGCACAGCTGCACAGGGCATGATTTCAGAAAAGCACTCAAAAGAAGCTAAGAAATAAGGACTTAATAAGCTGATTAGAACTGAACTAATATTTTTCTAATTTAGTTAAGCAACTAAATATTACTATCCCAAAAGCTGATGGACTAAATCCTAATATTGAGATCACAATAAAATTGTGAAGTTTATTTAAAAACTGACCAAAGAAAAATTTGACTTTTTAATAAAACATGCAGTTTGACTAATTTGAGATTCTAATGATCCTAGGCTACTAAATCTGTTATATTGAGCTATTATGGAACTAGATTAAGCTACTTTACCAACTTATACACTGCATTGATGATATACTTACTCTAAATCCTTAACAGTTAATAATTAAGATGAGTTTAAAGCTAATTTTGACTTCTAATGTTCTAAGGTGTAATTAAATGAGCTAATTGACTCTAGTATATCTAAAGATGACTCTATGAACTGAGTTTAGCTACTGAGAAGCTATAAAACTTCAAGCACTAGCTTATACCAAACACTAGTTTAGGACTTATATGTGAACTGATTTATCAAACTGATTATACTAACACTGAAACTATATTGATTATGGTCTAAAAACTATATTAGAGCAGATATAAACTAAAGCTAATAATAAATTCAAGCAGAACTGGATTATGCAAATAATTCTTAGTCTTTGAAATAAGAAAATACTTACAAGCAGTCCAACTGTAGATAAGCTTAAACAGAACCAATTTTAAACTAAACTAAGCTTAATCAAACCCAAATAAAACCAGTTCCAGCTCTGCATCACCCAATTTCATTTTCAAATCCAAATCAGCTTCAACAGTTGACTTTTGTTGACCAAGGTATTTTTGAGAGTAAAATTGAGTAAGTGAGTTTCTAAGTAAATGATAAGCTAAAGTAAGCTTATTAAAGCTTATATAAGAACTTATACAAGCTTATTATCCCTTTTCAACTTATAATCACATATACATGAACTTGTAAATTGCATAACATAAATTCGAACTTGGAAATTGAAATTGATTATTTAAAAAGTTTTATATTACACAGATATTACATAAAAAAGTACTTGGAAGCTTAAACATGGACTGGAAATCTTAAATTTATTAAAACGACATAAAAAATTAAAATTACACTACTTAGATATCCAAACTGCTTCTTTTCTTCTTTATATTGATCTCTTTTCATTCTTTGTCGACCTCTGGGAATATCCCACCTCACTTGAACCGTTGGATCATTCCAAATCATCTTATTCGTGCACTTGGCACTTTTGGCGGGAAAAGTATTTTGAGCAGGTTGTTTGCATTTAATGATCTTTGTTGGATGTGGAGGTGGAGGGGGACAAGGTATGAAGTTGGTAAGGAGCTGGAAAGGTGAAAAGGTGATGGTGAGGTGTTAGTAGCAGGTGGCGGGGAATGGTAGGTAACAGGTGGAATGGAAGAGGGAAGGTGAACAGTGCACGCGGGTTTTATTTTTAAAAAATTGGGCCGGGTTTAGGTATTAGGCCTGGATTTGGATTAATAACAAAATAGGGTCCGTTTGGTTGTATTATTAATACAAGGACTAGTTTTGTAATTTGTGCAAAGTGAGGGGCTGGATGTATAAACCTTCCAAAGTTATTCCAAGGGTGAATTTTGCCAAGCTTCAATCGACAAGGACCCAATTGATAATTTCCATTTTTACACTTCCAGGGACTAAATCTGCCAAACTTTGAAACTTGAGGGACCAAACATGTAAATTCTCCAAAAGTTCACCATGAGGACCAATGTTGCCATTTATGAATAGTACAAGGTTTATTTTTGATTATTTTCACTTTTTAAATTCACCAAGGACTATATTTGACAATTTTCAAACTTTAGGGACTAAAGTTGTCATTTTGTAAATTTTAAACTTTAAAGGGTTTATTTTGAAAACTTTTGAATCCCATGGACCTTAAATGATATTTTTGCTTAATTTTGATTTACCAGGGACTGATTTTGACAACGTTTGAAACTTGGGAGACTAAAACTGCCAATTATGCAAACTTGATACGTTTTTTCACCTGTTTTTGGTATTTTTGCATTTAAAACACATAAAACACTTATTTGTGATAATTTCATTATTTTGATGCATTTCTGAGTGTTTTCAGATGTTTTTGGCATTCTAAACAGTATAAAAATGATGAGTATTTAGACACTCATCAATCCCCCACACTAAGAGTGCAAGGTGACGTTACGTTTAATAACACGTTATTGGTATGCCACATCAGCGCCACATCATCTCCTCCCAATAACACACCAATAACTAAAACACCCCTCCCTCATAACACACCAATAACATATTATTAGGTCCCACAAAATACCCCACTAAAAATACCCCACTCACTCACAATACACAAAAAACAAAAACTAAAAAACAAAAAAAAACTCACAAACTTGCTAAAGAAAGACGAATGGCACCAGCCATTTGAATGGCGAAGGTGCACTTGGCGAGCAAATGACATGTTTGGTGGTAAGGTTTTGGCAGCGCCAAAAGAAACCATAAGGACGAATGGCGAGCAAATAACATGCCTCACCGTGCCCTCTAAGATATTGCTAGTCCCTAGCAATGTTTTGAGAAAAATTAATGGATTTCATCTCTTTACCAAAAGCCATTACTTCTGGAGTAGCCAATTGTTTTAGTTCAAGTAAGAACCTTGGTACAATGATAACCAAATGATTTTGAGCAAATCACCAGCTTTCAACGGATTTGATTTGTCTTTACCAGAAGCCGTTTGCTTCTGGACTAGCCAACTCTTAGATAAATTATCAATATTATCTTTGGTGAGTCGATTACCAATTATGGTTTTCCAACTGCCTTTACCACAAGCCATAAACTTGCGGGCTAGCCAACTCTTCACTAATTAAAGATATGGTGAGCTGAACACCATACAATTTTGGGCAAATTGCAAGCCATTAACGGATTTGATATATCTTTACCAAGAGCCGTTTGCTCCTGGATTAGCCAATCCTTATGTGGGTTAGACATGGTGGACTGATTACCATTTGTTGTGTTTAGTACATAGTACTTCCACTATTTTTTTTTATTTAAATTTGGCCATTTTGAGGGAAAAAGGGACTAAAAGGGTACATTTATGATCAAATTCGCCAGAATTTCCCCCCACACTTAGAAATGAATATTGTCCTCAATATTCAAAGTACCGGCTGTTATGCCGAAACTTAGAACGTAAAAAGATAACATTACAAGCTAAGTGTAGAAACACAACAATTATCCTCTTTTTTAATATTTACAATTTTCATTCATTTTTTAGATCTATATACAACTTGTGGGGCATCTCCCCCACACTAAGGTGGTAGAAAGGGGTAAGAAAACAGGGGTGAAAACCCATGTTGCACTACTTGTTTTTGATTACCGAGTCGTTAGCTTGACTCGACCTCAAATTAAATTGTTCATGAGGAAGCTACTGTTTTTGATAACCGAGTCACTAGCTTGACTCGACCCCGAATTAAATGGTTCATGAGGAAGCTACTGTTTTTGATAACCGAGTCACTAGCTTGACTCGACCCCGAATTAAATGGTTCATGAGGAAATAAGTGGAAAAGACAATCTCCATCGGACTTTCATTCAAGATGTTTGTATAAACATTGAAGTACGTGAAAGTTCCACACCGATGAGATATAGATAGAACCGGCTCAAAAATGATAAATGAAAATGCCGGGATCAAAAATAGTGTCTTCATTCCCGAAGGAGAAAAGGGAACGAGAAGTCACACCATATGTGAAGAAAAGAAAGAAAATCATGATAAAAATCATGACTAACTCATAATTATCAGAAGGGGAATTCATGATTTCTGGATCATGAATCTCATCATTTAAGCTCATTTGATCAAGACATATTCTGGGTGGGAGGGATGGGATTTTGATATCAAGCAAGTTCTCATGGCTGAGAACATTTCCCTCCGGAACACAAAGATCATTTATGTCTAGATCAAAGTGGAAGTTATCATACTCTGGTAGAGATATGATATGAGTGAGTTCAAAGGAGAACTCCTCGTAAAGAGAATCATTCACATGAAGTGAATTTGTGAACTCTTGTTCCATTGTAGACTCATCACTATCCTCAATCTGAGTATCAAAGAGTAGATTCTCAGAAATTAAAGTGAATTCAGAGTCGAATTCAAATAGAGGATTAGTGAGAGTTGTTTTGAACGCTTCAGGAACAAAGTGATTAACATTATCTATTGGACTGTTGGGATAAGAAGTGAGTGAACGATCATTACAAAGGAGACTTTCAATTTCTCCTAGGTTGGCTTTGAAATCAAAGAGTTCATCATCACTTTCCGATGAAAGTGGAAAGATGTGAGTGAGTTCATCGGTGAACTCCTCAAGAAGAGGATCAACATCAAAATGTGAAAGTGATGCCTCAACATTCTCAATGTCTCCATAAGATTTACAATCCTCGCTAAAATCGGAGAAAGTCTCAAAATGATTTTTTGAACACTCAAGAGGGGAAGGGGTATCACACATATGGTCAAAAGTTCCCTGTGACTCTCTCGGGATTGGGACAAGGTCCTCAACACTAGACTTTATGAATTCGTCCAATTCCTTTTCAGGAACAGTATCAAGATGCTCGTCCCCCATGTTCAGAGAGTGAGTGGGAGCTTCGGGTGTGATAGCAGTTGTTTGAGAATGAATCTCAACTGCTGGGATATCAACTGATGAACTTGATGAATCTTTATAAAATTGTAGGATACCAAGTGCATCCTCATCATCACTGTCATCAGGAATAAAACGAAATTGAGAGCTAGATCTGGTTGCTTTTTCTTTTGCAATTGATTCCCTAATAGATTTTTCAAAAGCAATTTGGGAATTTATTTTAGCAGTCTGCTCTTCAGCTAGCAATTCTTCCATGGATTTCTCATGTGAATTTTGAATGACGGGACATTGTGGGAGTGGAGATTTGTCAAAACCGGAAGGTTGACATTGATAATCATCATGAGGACCCCCACAATATACACAAGAAAAACTGGGAACATTATGAAATGCTGTTTTACTCAACTCCTCAGTTCTTTTCACTGACTCCAGAAGCTCTAGATAAGTGTCTTGTTGGGTTTGCTGAGGAGTTTGAGTCATTTGGCACTGTGAAGGTTGGTCGTGATATGGATAGTCGTAATTGTTACAAGGAAATGGATTCCCTGTTTGACAATCAGAGCTGAAATGGGGACCTCCACAATATTCACAACAGTGAAACTGTTGAGTCTGGACTGGTGAATTATATAGATATTGGTCATAACCAAAGTTCTGAGCATCACCGGAGAACTGTTCATAGACAAACGTGTTTCCGGATTGACACTCAAATCCTTGGTGAGGACCTCCACAAAATTCACAGCAGTTATGTTGATTATATGAAGATAAGTCGGGCTGTGGTGGGTATTTGGAAAAGTTTGAGGGGTCGTTAAATGAGTTCGGATTAGGATCATAATCAAATGAATTCCTCAACCACAAAACAAACAACTCCCATTCCGAATATCATTACCACACTGTACACACGTACACCAGCGACATGGTGAACCAAAAAGAGGCTCACCACAACCAACACAAGGAATAAACGATTCCATTTGAGAGTTATGAGAAGGAAGCGGTTCATTCAAAGAATCAACAAAACCAACATGGTGATCTGAATGACTATTAAGTCTCAAAGAACATTTTGAAAAATCCGGAGGTGGGACAAGTGGTGTGCTCTGAGAGCTAGCAATTTCCACCACTTCCGTTATGGTCTCTGGTTCCGGTTCTTGAGAAACGTGAAGATTAGGCAAGTCATTCTTGCTAGTCATCGGTCTAAATTCTGCATGATTTCTTCTAACCGTAAATTGTGAAAGTGTAGGATCAATTTTAGACGGCTTAGGAGCAATCGAGGGGTTAGATCTTTGGATAACCGTAGGTTGGACGTATTTAGCACCTCCATTATCAGAGGGAAGTACCTGGTCCTTTGTCACCCCGGTTTCTCGTTCCATTTCCCTACGCAGAATTAATGGATCATCACGAACAACACGAATTCTTGACATTTGTGATAAAGTATGAAGTTTTTCAACTTCGTTCCAGAATTCGTCGTAGTTGAGAGATTCCATAAAAATAGAAGAAGTTAGAATCAAATGGATAGAGGGTAAAGGGATAAAGAATCAAAAAGGGTAAGGGGGTAAAGATGAATATTTTTAGATTTTTGAAAAACATGCTATAAAAACAAAGAATGAAAATATTTTTGGTGTTGTTAACACTTTAGGAAAAGTGTTAATGAACTTTTTGATTTTGATTAACTTTACAAAAAAAAAAAAAAACTGTTTACAAAAGATGGTATATGTGCAAGTATGGGTCTGAAAAAGGTTTAGAACACGCTAAAGCCTCCCCGGCAGCGGCGCCAAAATTTGATTGGCTCATGAACAGTCAAGTTTAATCACACAAGCTAACCACTTGTGAATGGTCAACCGTAATAAACTTAAAACAGCTCAGAAAGCAAATGCAATTAAGATCAGAGGAATATAGTGGAATCCTAGGTCGTTAAGTCCCACGGAGGATGAATGGTGTTTAAACAAATTCAGATGTCGAATAATCACTAAGGATAGTGATCATTAAGGATTTTGGAATATTTATACCTAAAGAAAAAGTTTGTAAATTACAGGGGCTTAAATGTAAATTAAAGAAAATTAAAAAGCTAAAATATATTAAATAAACGCTATCACTATTTTTAAAATTGATGAACGTTTAAAACCTAAAACGTACGTTTAAATAAAATTACGTAAACGTACAAAATAAAACGTGAGTTTTAAGAAATAAAAGGCCTACAAATATGAAAATGATATTTTTACAATCCTAATAATAAAAGAAAATTAATAGAAAAAGAAAATTATTTTTAAAACTATTTATTTAATTATTATTAAATAAAAACTATTTTTAACTATTATATAATAACCTAAAATATGATAAAATATGAAATAAAGCTAGAAAAATAAAATTATGACTTAGAAAAATCTAAAATATTATAAAACTTATTTTAAAATTGAAAATATATTTTTTACACTTTTTATCTATTTATTATGAATTTAATACTATTTAAAACTAATTAAAATGCTAGAAAATACTATTTAAACTAAGAAAATTATGAAAAAATATTTTTTTGGCTTTTTATATTTATCTTAATCTAGGAAAATTGAAAACATATTTTTTTAAACTTTTTCTGATTTATTTGTATTAAAAGCTATTTAAAAAAAACTTAAAAACTATTTAAAATAAAGAAAAATAGCAAACAGTACTATAAAATTATGAAAAATTCAGGAAAATACTAAAATATAATTCTTAATCTATGAAAAATATAAAAACACATGCTTATGTTCAAGATTATGAAACTGTAGTGAAAAGTGCTTATAAATAAGCACTCAAAATAAGCTAAAGGACACAAATGGACACCAAATGAACACATAAGCTAGGTTATGCTATAATTACTTAATACTAACCTATTCCAACCATCCTAAACCTCTGAAAAGCAATTTAAGCCAAAAATTAAGCAAGGCTAAACTAGTTTCAATTTAGAAATGGGACAATATTATAGCTGATCTAGGAGTGGGGTCCACAGAGCTTAAGCTCAAAAGCTTGGCTGCATATGAGAGCTAGCAAGGTGGTGAATGCTCTGGAACCAAGAACCACCACTGGGGCTCACTGATGTGGCCTGTGGGACCCACCAAAGTGGTGAAGATGGCCACTGTGTTGGTGGTGCACAGCTGCACAGGGCATGATTTCAGAAAAGCACTCAAAAGAAGCTAAGAAATAAGGACTTAATAAGCTGATTAGAACTGAACTAATATTTTTCTAATTTAGTTAAGCAACTAAATATTACTATCCCAAAAGCTGATGGACTAAATCCTAATATTGAGATCACAATAAAATTGTGAAGTTTATTCAAAAACTGACCAAAGAAAAATTTGACTTTTTAATAAAACATGCAGTTTGACTAATTTGAGATTCTAATGATCCTAGGCTACTAAATCTGTTATATTGAGCTATTATGGAACTAGATTAAGCTACTTTACCAACTTATACACTGCATTGATGATATACTTACTCTAAATCCTTAATAGTTAATAATTAAGATGAGTTTAAAGCTAATTTTGACTTCTAATGTTCTAAGGTGTAATTAAATGAGCTAATTGACTCTAGTATATCTAAAGATGACTCTATGAACTGAGTTTAGCTACTGAGAAGCTATAAAACTTCAAGCACTAGCTTATACCAAACACTAGTTTAGGACTTATATGTGAACTGATTTATCAAACTGATTATACTAACACTGAAACTATATTGATTATGGTCTAAAAACTATATTAGAGCAGATATAAACTAAAGCTAATAATAAATTCAAGCAGAACTGGATTATGCAAATAATTCTTAGTCTTTGAAATAAGAAAATACTTACAAGCAGTCCAACTGTAGATAAGCTTAAACAGAACCAATTTTAAACTAAACTAAGCTTAATCAAACCCAAATAAAACCAGTTCCAGCTCTGCATCACCCAATTTCATTTTCAAATCCAAATCAGCTTCAACAGTTGACTTTTGTTGACCAAGGTATTTTTGAGAGTAAAATTGAGTAAGTGAGTTTCTAAGTAAATGATAAGCTAAAGTAAGCTTATTAAAGCTTATATAAGAACTTATACAAGCTTATTATCCCTTTTCAACTTATAATCACATATACATGAACTTGTAAATTGCATAACATAAATTCGAACTTGGAAATTGAAATTGATTATTTAAAAAGTTTTATATTACACAGATATTACATAAAAAAGTACTTGGAAGCTTAAACATGGACTGGAAATCTTAAATTTATTAAAACGACATAAAAAATTAAAATTACACTACTTAGATATCCAAACTGCTTCTTTTCTTCTTTATATTGATCTCTTTTCATTCTTTGTCGACCTCTGGGAATATCCCACCTCACTTGAACCGTTGGATCATTCCAAATCATCTTATTCGTGCACTTGGCACTTTTGGCGGGAAAAGTCTTTTGAGCAGGTTGTTTGCATTTAATGATCTTTGTTGGATGTGGAGGTGGAGGGGGACAAGGTATGAAGTTGGTAAGGAGCTGGAAAGGTGAAAAGGTGATGGTGAGGTGTTAGTAGCAGGTGGCGGGGAATGGTAGGTAACAGGTGGAATGGAAGAGGGAAGGTGAACAGTGCACGCGGGTTTTATTTTTAAAAAATTGGGCCGGGTTTAGGTATTGGGCCTGGATTTGGATTAATAACAAAATAGGGTCCGTTTGGTTGTATTATTAATACAAGGACTAGTTTTGTAATTTGTGCAAAGTGATGGGCTGGATGTATAAACCTTCCAAAGTTATTCCAAGGGTGAATTTTGCCAAGCTTCAATAGTACAAGGACCTCAATTGATAATTTCCATTTTTACACTTCCAGGGACTAAATCTGCCAAACTTTGAAACTTGAGGGACCAAACATGTAAATTCTCCAAAAGTTCACCATGAGGACCAATGTTGCCATTTATGAATAGTACAAGGTTTATTTTTGATTATTTTCACTTTTTAAATTCACCAAGGACTATATTTGACAATTTTCAAACTTTAGGGACTAAAGTTGTCATTTTGTAAATTTTAAACTTTATAGGGTTTATTTTGACAACTTTTGAATCCCATGGACCTTAAATGATATTTTTGCTTAATTTTGATTTACCAGGGACTGATTTTGACTACTTTTGAAACTTGGAGGACTAAAACTGCCAATTATGCAAACTTGATACGTTTTTTCACCTGTTTTTGGTATTTTTGCATTTAAAACACATAAAACATTTATTTGTGATAATTTCATTATTTTGATGCATTTCTGAGTGTTTTCAGATGTTTTTGGCATTCTAAACAGTATAAAAATGATGAGTATTTAGACACTCATCAATCGCCCACTTTTATATCCGTTACTGCTTAATTTCGTTCCTTTTCACTTTTTAGGTCTTTTGAAAGCAAAATGCTGGAATGATGCATATTTGGACGAAAAGGAGTGAATATATGAAGAAAATGGCAAAGTCAAGATCGAAGACACTCAAGTTGCTGGAATTGCACCTGACGGCGTTACAATCAAAGGGCGACGCCGTCTTCTTATACGAATTAAAATCTCTGACGGCTTAGTAGAATTTTTGCTAAAATAAACCTGACGGCGTCAGGCTTTGAAGAGGAAGGGCGTCATGAAGACTTTTCATCCTAGACGGCCTAGATCCAGAATCAGACGACGTCCCTGCTGAAGCCCGACGGCGTCACAACTACAACGTGACGCCGTCCCAACGATTACTTGGCCAAGACGAAAAACCTAATGACGGTGATCTGACGGCGTCCCACCTATAAGGCGACGCCGTCGCAAGTGTAAAATTATATATAGAAATTGAATTTTCAGAATTTTAAGAAGTAGACTTGTGGAGTAAAAACCCTAAACGTTTGTAGTACGACTTGGATAGTATCTTAAGGTTCCCAAACCCTATTTTACATCAAGATAAGTGTTTTACTTCATTAATTTCATTATGTATTCGATTGAATGTGTGTATGCTTGCATGTTTAACATGTCCGGCTAAATTTCTTATGTGTTTGCTTAGATCTATGAAACCTAGTTATTAATTATTGATTGGTTGTCTCTTATCTTAATTGTAATTGGCTTAGGAGTGCAATTAGACCATCGTTGTGTTTAAATGCTTGAGTAATCTTTGTGAACCTTAGTTTATGAATCACTTAGCGGATTTGTAGTCTAAACATCCAAAGATAACCTTAAAGTTAGTTTATGAATCATAGAGAATTTCGTAGGCAATAACCTTAAGGTAGTCTCAAAGAGTTAGGGAAAAAGGCACACCCTACGACCTTAGAAAACACAATTCGTTAAGAATAAGGACATAACAATTCAACCACCAATAAAAGATAACTAGGGAGTAATAGTATCTAGGTAAGCACATTTTTAATCATCATACAAGCACACATCAATAGACATAAGACTACCCATAGTTTAGATAATTAGAATAGTAGAAGTAATCCGTAGAAGTACCACCCCTAAATCCAAATCCCGATATTTTACCCTTAGCTTTCTAAAAAATATAAAAAGATAAAAAAATAATCTTCCTCAATCTAAACCTTAGCGTAGTACACTTCTTACTAGCATTCCTATTCCCCTATAGAACGATATCAATACCCGAGGCTTACCCAATACTACACTACAATGATTAGGTTCACTGCCTAGGGTGTTGAAAAACTTTCTCGACAAAAAGGAAGTTCCTTTGACCCCGAACGTGCCTTGTACGAGCATCATACATATTTTCCAACTCTAGTTGCAATGTAAGCATTTTTATCCCCATATTATGCCTTGAGCTACTAGCTCTCGCTATCAACTCAATTAATTTATCCAACTTAAGAAACTGCAAATACTTCGATGCCCGTTCTCACGACAAGTGGAGATTTACCATTTGATTACAATCTAGCCATGTCTCACGGTGACTAAATGGCAACCTCAGGTGTTCCTGTTTCATTGGATGGAATATAACTTAAATTTAAAGGGTAGTAATTTTGATTTTGGTGACAAATCAAATATGTACAAAAATGTCATGCATTCATCTTTGTATCATAGGTTTCAATAAAAAAAACTTTTACTGATTAGATATCTTAACTAAGCTTAAATCAACTAAGTTTTAATCAAGGAATTGGTTAAACCAATTTTTCCTTAAGATGCTTCGCACATTAAATAGTCATAGGTAGCTCCATTATGACGCACAAAGAAGCAGAGTAGCGGGTCAACGCGAAGCGTATTAAAAACCTTCTTCTTTCGGGTCATAATTTAATGCGTACCCTCCTTATACATCTAATGTGTCGTTTAGTATAGGTAATAATTGTTATCAAGTTTTAATATTTATTTTATGCCAACTTAACTTATAACAACACTAACGAGCCGTATACCCGATCAGTGTAGCTTAGTTGGTAAGTAGAGTGTCGATCACTAAGAGTGAACGTTAACACTTAAATATCTATCAGTATTGTGGAAAACTAGAAGGGGGGTTGAATAGTTTTACCGATTAAAAACTTCGTTTTAAATATTTAGACCAACTTATGTTAATCTATTTAAAGTGTATGTTGGATGATGATAGATAAATCATATAAACAAGTAATGCAAAGATAAAGAGTAAGGAACACAAAACCACGACACGAGTATTTATAGTGGTTCGGCTACAAGGACACCTTCCTTGCCCTACTCCACTCCCCGAGTTCCCCACTCGAGAGTTCGTAAGCACTACACAACACAAGCTCCTTAATGTGGCGGAGAAGCCTTCACAACGTTGCCTACTTTTTATCCGGTACAAGGCTAGACACCGGGTTCTTCGACGAGGTAGAACCAAACCTATCACAACGTCGCCTACACTTTATCCGGTACAAGGCTAGATACCGGGTTCCATTACAAAGGAGGAACTACTACCCAAAACTATACCAATACACGACTACCCCATAGGAGACACACTCCTTATTACAAGATCATAAGGATATCAATATCCCTTAACCTAAACTAACTATCTTGTACATCGATGCACCATATCGAATGTACACCCTTGGTACCTTTCACTAATGCCTTTGACACGACCCTTTGGCACCTTTCACTAATGCCTTCGACTTGACCCTTTGGCACCTTTCACTAATGCCTTCGACTTAACCCTATGGCACCTTTCACTAATGCCTTCAATACAACACTTCTAAAGAGGGAGGAAAGAATTATCAACAAGATAACTTTAGTAGTCTTGATGATGACGAAGCTTAGCAACTCATGGACTTGAGCTTGCTCGACTTCAAGAGGTGGTGATCTTGCCTTTAAGAGGAACCTAGAGAATCACACAAACACAAAACTACATAGAAAGATCCTTTAGATCTGAGGTTAAAGATATTACAATACTAAGAGAGAGCATGTGTAAAAGGGGTTAGTAATAAGAGAGAAATGGCTCACTATTTATAGGTAAATTTCTCTACTGTTTGACGGTTCCCACGGATCCCTCGCCAGAGCGATCCGGCTAGTGCAATCCAAGGGATCCGACAGCTGGGTAAGCTTAAGTCTGGATTTTGGGTTGCAAACCGGGTTATGGGTTATGGGTAATGAATAATGGATACCCAATAAGATGCAATGTTTCTAGACATTGGGTCATGGGTCTTGGGTCATGGATAATGGATAATACCCAAAATGACTTCATGCATAATGTCATGCAATGGGTCATGGGTTATGGATCAAGCTCCATGGGTATGGGTCATGGACTTTGGGTTTTACCCACCAATATTCAATGTATCTAGTCAATGGGTTAAGGACTTAGATTTTTACCCATTAAATTACCCATTACAATATATACCAAGCATATATATATATATATATATATATATATATATATATATATATATATATATATATCTATATATCTATATTATATATAACATATATATATATATATATATATATATATATATATATATATATATATATATATATATATATATATATATATATATATATATATATATATATATATATATATATATATATATATATATATATATAGACAAGCGTTCAAATGAGAAGGCCTTTTTTTGTGAGAACGCGAGAAGAGATCTGGACCGTTAGATGAAGTGAATCTCATCTTAATATCAATTTGGGCGGAATGGCATTTTTGTAATTTTTGGCCAAAAATTTGAGGGGTCTGAATGTATTTTTCTCATTTGCTTCCACCCCCCAAAAATAATATCCCTTTTATTATCTCTCTCCCTCCATAGACAAAACACAAGTACGGACACATCAACCACCACCGCCTCCAATCTCCACCGACGGCAAAAACACAAACCGCCATTAGACGACCAATCGCCACCATAGCAACACCTTCCTGTCACCACTCTCGATCATCTCCTTGAGCTTATGGTTGTCTGCTTTTGTAATTTGAAGGTTATTATGTTAAAATTGGTTCTGCAAAAGGTTAACTTCTTACACTTTCATTATTCACTTGTTTGTAATCGGTGTTAGATTTGACCATTGCTTGTAATATTTGTTCATATAATACTTTTATCGCTCTCATTGTAGGTAGTTAATTTAATTTTATAATGCATATCAACTCTTTGATGAAATTCCTGAACCAATATTGCACAAGCTATGAACTTTATTTGCTGATTTTGTTAATTTAGTAGTCTTGATAGTATTTACGGTCATGATTTCTTATTTATAGATTTAGTTTTCGCTCGATAAAGGTATTTGTGAACGACTTCAATAGGCACAATATAACCTTATTTGTTGTGAATGTGTTCAAAACTCATTTAATGGTCGTGTTTGTGTATAACGGACCAATTAAGTTAGGAAGCATGGTAAAGTGGTCGTTTGTGGTCAATCATTTTTTATTTATGTTATTATGTTA
Source organism: Chrysanthemum seticuspe (assembly GCA_019973895.1). Lineage (NCBI taxonomy): Eukaryota > Viridiplantae > Streptophyta > Magnoliopsida > Asterales > Asteraceae > Chrysanthemum > Chrysanthemum seticuspe. The sequence goes on from BPTQ01000007.1 coordinate 128,949,087, forward strand.
TGTTTCCGCGAGTGTTGCATCTTTCACTATTGAATTTTTTCTGTTTTGCCATTTGGTCGTGTTTGATGAAATGTATAAGCTCTCTTCGCATGTGCATTTTTTTAAAAATAAAATTAGGTGTTTGATAAAATGTGTATGTTTTCTTCACATGTGCACTTTTATTTTTCTTAATAAAATTAGGTGTTTGATGAAATGTGTAAGTTTTCTTCACATGTGCAATTTTTTTTAAATAAAATTAGGTGTTTGATGTGATGTGTTAAGTTTTCTTCACATGTGCAATTTTTTTTATAAAATTAGGTGTTTGATGAAATGTGTAAGTTTTCTTCACACGTGCAATTTTTTATTTATTATTATTTTTTTATAGAATTAGGTGTTTGATGAAATGTGTAAGTTTTCTTCACATGTGAAGAAATTTTCAAATAATTTGATTTGTGTAGCAATTGCTACTAAATTGATGATACAAGAATTTCATTTCCACTCACCTAATAATATTTTTGTATGACTAATCATTAGAACCAAAATTTGTAAACCAAATTTAATTTTGAGTAATTTACAGAGTATATAATTTGCTTGAGGGAATTCTTACTTTATTTGCTTCATACCTGTTGGTATTGGGGAACTTGTGTGTTACTAGTAGTCAACATGATACTTTTGAACATTAATCTTATCAACTCAATACTTTTGAGTTCCAATTATATTTTACGATAATATTTATTTTGGGTAATGGGTAAAAAGTGGTTGTTTCTTGCTTGCCATCTTTCACAGATCATGTACATGTTCTAAAGTGTTTCTGCTATCTCAGTCTTCGCTCCACTGAAAGAACCTGATTAAACCTTTGCGTACCTTCTCTAAATGTCAGCTGAAAAGGAGGATCCTATTAGTAATAAATCAAGAAAAAAGGTATTAGTAAGGAGGGAATTGTCAATGATATGACAGAAATATACATGGTGCTTGAGTATGGTAAATTCGATTTGGCTCACATGATGTCCCATAAGTGGAAAGAGCTAGATAAGTTTTCACATGTGATGAAAAATTAACGAAATTTTCACATGTGAGAAAAAATTTATAAATGTTGGGTGAAATGCTCATAAGAAACGATATACAAATTAACAAAATTTTCACATGTGACGAAAAATTAACGAAATTTTCACATGTGACAAAAATTTTATAAATGTTGGGTGAAATGCTCATAAGAAACGATATACAAATTAACGAAATTTTCACATGTGACGAAAAATTAACGAAAATTTCACATGTGACAAAAAATTTATAAATGTTGGGTGAAATGCTCGTAAGAAACAATATACATATTAATGAAATTTTCACATGTGACTAAAAATTTATAAATTTATACTTGGGCATATACGTTTTTCTTCACATGTGAAAATATATATGCTTCAAGTTGGTCTCACCTAAAAGCCATTATCATTCATTTTGTTGGGATTTTTCTACATCCCGCGCCCCTAAGTGGCTGATTTTGTTGGTTTTCAGGCTGGTACAAAGCTGGTTTGTGTTGTGCTCTCGCTTCCGGTTTATAGTCAATCTCTACCCGACTATTTTGACCAAAGTGCACCGTGCAACCTTCTTTTGATTGGATGTTGTTGATCGGATACAAGTACCATTTTCAAGCAGGTAATTCTGACTATAGTCTTTCTTATAATAACTTTTCTAATTTCTGTGAAGCATGTTCCATTCTACATTGCACACAATTAGTCCCATTCTACATTGATATTTATAAAGAATCCTCGCAGTTGAAATGTATGACTCCATTTTGATGTGCCCGTAAACAGAACACACCAACAACATCATCAGTATATATACCTTGACAGTCCTTCATTCTCTAATGAGTGGGCAGGTAATCTCCTTCAGAAATGCCTATGGATATTGTTGGCGCTTTTAGGAGGTGCCACAGTCCTTCAATGGTTTGTTGTTCACTATTTAATTTGATACTGGCATGCCAATCGTAATTTATTAGATGGACCCTAGTATCACGAAGTTTACCAGTTGATCTTATGTGATTTATAGATTTATCAAAATGATGGACTAGAGGGGTTTCTGATTTTTCCTTCTGCGTTACCTAGCAAGTTAATGCACACTATTGGAACCAACGTACTTCTCTTTTGATTTGGACCAACTACATTTATATTTTGTTTATCATATCTCTTACTTAATCTCTGATAATATTGTGCGCTTCCCTTATATGGATCACGCTCTGAGACATAAATTTCTGCTTCCGCTGCAGTCATCTCTAATTCTCCCCCTCACTAAATAGGAATAGTGCCTCGTCTCCATATATACTTGTTGAAAGTCACACTTTGACCAGCCCTCTTTGGAAGCCATACAAGTTGCTCACACTCAACTTCATTTCCTGCCCAACAATTAAAATTTCAATCACATGGATGATAATATATGAAGTATCATTTCCAGCAGTACTTCATTTATGCACACACAAGTCCATTTTGGGAAGTTAGAGCTGACCTGTTAAGATTCAGTAGTTGTATAATGTTGGTGGCGTATGCAAGCTATCTCTTCTTTCAGCTTAAGATTCATGCTAATCTGTATGATTCCATAGATGAGGTAGGTCTTCTATTTTTAAAAGATGGGCCCTTTGATTCCTTTTTTTCAGAAAAGTTTCTTAAGGGATTTTCATAAGGTGTAATAACTTCTAATGCACTGTTCTATATCAATTTTCATCAGGAAAACAATTGAAATCTATAAAGAATCTAGATGTTCACAACTGATATAAGCTTGATGGGTGAATCTTTTTGGTTTGAACAAAGTGACCATTCTTGGTCATAAAGTAGACGAAGAAGGCAAATATAAGCCATCACAATTTCAAGGTATCATCTTCTGCTTCTGTTTTCCTGATAGAGTTTTAGGCATTATCACTTCAAGCATATTCATCACTACTTCCATAGCCTGTACCACTTGCCCTAGTTCTCACAAGACTTCTGTTTGCAGTATGTTTGAGAAACCAGACACTTCCATAATTGGCTTCAATCTAAATCACATATTTAGGGCTAATGTATGTCACCCAATATTTTTGGTTGTCTAAATTGTTTCTACCGGTATTTTGGTGGTACAGATATGATAGAGGTCAGCATATATGGTGGTTTTGATTAAAGCTAAAATTTTGTCCTTGTGTAACTTGCTTCTGGTCTAAACTGGAGAATTTGTATTTAATGCCTGGTTTGTCTAGTTAAAGAAAACCTAGTATGACTTAACTTGTTGCATCTCTATTTATTAAGGCATCATAGTGAGTTGTGATATATAACTTATAAGAAAATCAAGGGCACGTTATAAAAAACTGCAGGATTCTAGGTTCTAAAAATTAAAAAATTGTTTGTGACTGTGACATCTAACTTATAAGAAAATCAAGGGCATGACGGTGCTTATAAAACAACTTCCACGCTTATAGCGTTTTCTAAAACTAGATAACTACTTTTGAGTGTTTGGATGGAAACCAGTGTTTATGGATATCTGCTTAATTTAGAATGAAATAAGTTGCTCTCAATAATCAGTTTGACATTGCTTACTTTTAGCTGATTATCCTTGTGAGATTGAGAAGGTGTGTCCGCCTCAATGCATATTGGCAACAGAAACGTCCACCATTGACCTGTGTTGCAGCCCCGCATATTCATTTTGTTGAGTCGATATCTATATGATAATAATGATGAGGTTAGTTGTCCTCATAAGCACTATATTTCTTTTTTACTTATGTCTGTTATTCCCTCTGTCCCAAAGAGAGTATTGTTGAAATGAATGTGAGGTAAGTTCAACCCAGAATGGAATTTTTGCATATACTTTGGTGAGACACACTAAGCGAGTAGCATGTTTTTAGGAGTATCAAACTGTTGTAATTATTAGTATGGTTTTAAGATAATATTATTTGCGGATACATCTAACAAGCTATTTTTTACATTATGTGCAGGTTCGTGATGGCTTCACTATATTTGAACACTATTGGAGGTGATGGCTCAGTTGTTGAAACTGATAAAGATGTAAAGGAATTCCTTTTTGGGTCATTTGATCTTCCACTGGCCAACCTGGAGACTAGTTGGAGAACTATGTGAGTTTCCAAATAAAAATTTGGACTCTCTTATACTCTACGACAGTGATCATTGTGTAATTTTGTTTGTTGTCAATGCAGGAACCATCAGAAGAACCCTTCAGTGTCACATTCGTATCAAGGGAATCAAGTCTCAGCCATTTTCCGAGAAAAAGGCTGCGGCTAAAAATCCTACTGGCCTAGGTGCTCCTCCAGCTAGCCCCACTTCAACTATTGATACCTATGAGAAGTTATTATCAGCAATTCCAGAGTTCTCAACTTTTGGACAGCTTTTCAAGGTTCGACAATGGCATAATTTTGTATTTATTAAGTTACTGGTGTCATTAGAGTTGGCAATTCTGAACCGTTACTAATTAGTGGGTCAAAATGGTCATGTTTTACGCATAAGGGGTAAAGTAAATAGTAGCTTAAAAGGAAACAGAGTCAACTGGCTGATTGTGTTAAAAGGTTTGAAATCTGCTCAAAGTCTTCTCTAAAGCATAAAACCTTTAAATCAATTAATCGAGGGAATTTGATTATTATATGAATTGTAGAGCTTTTTTAATCATACTTGACACCGATATTTTTAAGATGTATGAGTTTTGGACAGAAAGTATGTTGGGTCAACTGAACCCGACAAGACCCGTTTTGACATGCAATTAAAGTCACTGTTTTAGCCCGAACCTGTTAGACTAACCCCCCATTTTGCAACCTTTACGTTCCATGCTTTTTATTGTACTTATCCTGATTACGGTGTTCTTGTATGTGATTCATTTCTGTAATCAGTTCTATGCACCAGTGGAGCTCACCAAAGCTGAAACAGAGTATGCAGTTAATGTTGTTAAACACATATTTGATGAGTATGTCGTGTTCCAGTACAACTGTACAGATACAATTCCTTAGCAATTACTGGAAGATGTAAGTTCTGAGCTAGATACTTTTTTTTATCAAATCTAAATAAATAGAAAAGTTCTGAGCTAGATACTTTTTTTTTATCAAATCTAAATAAATAGAAAAGTTCTCTTCAGAAGCAAAAGAATTTGAAGAGTTAGCATCCAAACCATTAAAATCCGTGCCATATGATACACAAGGACAAACATTTGTTGCATTGCTGTTGGCAAATTTGCCAACATGTTGAGGTTCAATGTTAAAGAGGTAATAATTTCCACTCTGGACTATTTAAATCAATATTTTAATCATGTTGCCTATAACTAATATTCTCCTTGTTGGGATATGAATTACTAATTGACATAAATGTCTTACAGTTAAAATTTCAGGTAGATCCATCCATTTGTGAGGTTGAGGACTATGTTGTGGATGATAAATACGAGCTCGAGGATTTTGAGGTGGTTCCAGCAGACTACTACATGCTTAAAGTCGTAGTTTCCTATTTTAGAAATGCTTGGGAAAGCGAGTCAAGTTAAAAGCAAACGAATACAATTTTATAGTAGTTAGTATAGACACATGTACAACCGGTTTACTCAACTTCGAGTGTCAACAAAAATAGCATGTGATAGGTATACGTATTACAAAGTCATGGGAGGTGTCTAGTACGTTTTTAGATTTGAAAACAAATTTGTTCACATGTAAAATCGCAATTCAAAGCTAATTAAGTGTAAATGGAAGTGCTATGTTATAGGTATTCGTAAGACGAAGTTATATGAGGTGCTGAGTAGGTTTTTGATATGTGAATGCAATCATAGTTACATGTGAAAATTACAAACAATTACTAGTATAAAGATTAATTTACCTCTTTCTTCCAAGCATATTACTGGATAGTGGAAGAACTGGAGTGCAGTAAACCGTAAAAGAATTTCCAGTAAGTTAGCAGTAACAGGATCAAACAAATGCCAAGCCCAACACAAACTAATGATATCACACACGTTAACATTTACTTTAACTTCATAAATGTTTCCTGTGTATAACTGTATATTACCAAGTTTGATTACAGCTACAAAACAGAATCCCAATACAGTCATAGATCGATTACAAACTGCCTGCAAATGCAATGATTGTTGAATTAAGCATCTGGTGGGTGGAGCACTTGATTGTGTGAGCTGTTGACAGCGGCAGGTGGCATGAATTGCGACATGCCATTCATGGATAACTAATGATTGGAACCAACTAGTGACAACAACATATGCAGTAGGGATTGCAAGCGGAGGATCCATGAAGGTAGGCTGCACATTCATTGTGTTTACTTGATGCTTAGGCTTCTCCTTTTTCCATCTTCAACCTTTGTTTCTCATCACAAAGCTCATTCTTCTCAGCCAACACAAGTAAAGATGGCAGGTTCGACCTATCTACTAATAAACGGGTCAAATCGGGTTATAGTTTTATCTCGGACGTGTCAAATGCATCAGATGAAATAATTTAGTCAAAAATAACGGGTTATAGTAGTGAGAAAGTTTATTCACACACGAAAAAAATATATGCTCGTGTATGAATGTGTGTGTATTTACATCTTTTGTTGCCACTCCCTTTATCGAGCTTCTTCACGAGCATTTGCCTCCGGTTCTAGTTGTTACAAGCGTCTCCCTCCCTCCCTCCCTCGAGCTCTCCAATTCCAGTGATCTCCGTTTTGTGTTCTCCTCTTGCAATGTTCTTATTGCTTCTTTTGTTGCCTGCACCTGCATTGTATCAAGTCCCATCAAAAAGAATAAAACTACAACAAACATGGACTAGTATACGTACACCAGCAACCGCCATTCAACTACACTACTATATGACTACAATGTACCATTCACCATCTTAGCCGTATATTTCCTATTAACCCACTGGTCCTACTGTATGCACTCACTGATCCTATTGTATGCTCTCGTTTTTTAAATTTATTTTACCAACTTTCTGTGAAGTTGCATACTGTGTTCACTTACATCAGGTGATCATTTGAGATCACTACTATTGTCATAAACATGTATTTATCTTATTTTTTTGAAGCCTGAATGATTTAGAACTGATTACAAGCGGCAAAAAAAAGATTGTATTCATGTAAAAAATAAGTAGAAGAAGTTCAAGAACTTACATGTGAAAGAAGTGAAAAAACACGCAGTTTCTGTTAGAACTGCGTTTATTTATTTATTTTGTTATGCTATACAATGATCTTGAATTATGGTGGTATTTTCAAGAAACAATTCAAGATTGGTTTATGCCAGTTGACGGTAAGTCCAGAAAAGAAAGCGAACCTGGCCTCTGCTAAAATATCTATTGAATTTGAAGCCAAACAAGGTGCGGCTCTTGTTATTTTACCAGCGAGCTAACTAAACTAAACCCGCTTGATCTCTTTCATTCTCTAAGTAATATTGATCTAAACGAAAATGTAAACTGTACGAGTCGTTAATTTTATGATTAGGAAATGTGGAATTGCCCTTACTGCAGCGATTAGTTCAGATAATTTGCTGAAGATTTCAAGGATAAACATGGCTCCCCATCGTTTTTCATGTTATCAGAACTTGCTTATATCCACAGCATCACAATAGTTGGTGGATCAGTACCTGAAATCGATGGTGATCTTCTATACAATACTTTCTGTGTGTTTGGCCCTAACGGGAAGTTACTAGGAAGGCATATGAAGGTAAAAACTTTAGTGATGAGTTTAAAACGTAAAAATCACCGAGCTTCAATGAAAAGGTGAATTGTTACTTGCAGCTTCATCTTTTTGACATTGTAAATACTGCCCCGGGAGAGCTATGTTTCAAAGAATCGGATTCTTTTGCAGCAGGAAATAAACCAACAGTTGTAGACACAGGTATGGTTCTACTAGAAAAAAAATTAATCTTTTTAACGGGTAATCCATAAAGATTAAACTGAAATTTAATATTGTGCGATATTATGAATGTAACAGATGTGTATCGTATGGGGATTGGAATTTGTCATGACATTCGGTTTCCTGAGCTGGCAATGTTGTACAAAGCAATAGGCATTCTTTATTCACTCAAACTCTATTTCTAATTCGATGCGTTACTTGTTTTTTGATCATTTGATATCAACTTCAGGTGTTGAGTTGATATGCTATACAATGATCAGTGCTTTGGGAGCTCGAACAACAAGCAAGGCAAGTACATTATAGCAAAACACCTTACACTTGATTTAGCCCCAAATAATCGGGTTGCCTTGCAAAAGATGAGCATTGGTGCAATACTGCAATGTGGTTAAAATGATGATTTGTAATGGCTTTTCGTTGCTTTTAATATTTTAGGGCAATTGATAACCAGGTAGTCACACCAGCTAGACATGTTATCTGCACTTAATGGAATACTAAGCTGTGTTATTTTTACGTTTGCTCTAAGATCTATATAGCAACTTGCTCATCATCGCGAAACTCCATTGGTTCCTACGAGATATGGGGCCATTCTACTCTAGTTTCTCCGGTAATATCCGTTTAACTGTTAACACTCGTTTACCTACTTCACCAAATCCCCATTTTAGCAACATGAGATTAGAGTTTTTTTTTTTTTTTTTTTTTTTTTTTTTTTTTTCCTCTCCCTACTAAAAGGTGGAAGTCCTTATTTGTGTTGATAACTTATGAATGAGTCGGTTCCAAATTGTGTTAAATAAAATGGCTTAAATAAAAGGCCGTTACAAAATGGAACGTTGTACGAGTCCAATATACCGAAAAGTCACTTAAAGTCTAATTGTATTGCAAAACAAACCAAAGATTGTGACATTCAGTTGAACCCATTTTGACTTGTTACACATATCCAGTACTAAACATGCCCAATGCGCGTAGAATATACAGTCTCTTGGTTCATCTGGTTTTACTGACTATCTTTCCAGGATCGCAAAGTTGTTGGCAAGTTAGAACATGAGGAAGGGGTATTGATTACTGAGCTTGATCTTTCCGCAATAAATCATCAAATGTGATCTGCAAACATACCCTTTTACCATAGTCCATATAAAAATTCATATTATCTGATAACATTTCTATGCTCCAGGCACTGTATCCCAATTACAAAAACATAGGCGACATGACATTTACAAGCTTCTTGAGGTAGAAGAACAAAGGCCATGAAAGTTACAGATGTAAATACTGCGTGATGCAGAACAAAGATTACGGTAATAGTGACTTTTTAGAAGTCCGAGAAAAAGAGTCAAGAACTCAACATTGATTTTGTTGTACTATTTCAATCAAATAAGTCGCAATACAGAGTAACTACATTTTCAGAAAAATAAACTACATCGCCAATGCAAATAAAAAAGTGTGCAAACATGATGCGAGTCAAGAACATTGTTACGAATTCTAAATTGCATTCTTCCCATTTAAGCAACAAAGTGAAATTAAAATGAAAATAGTCCCAATTGCTTAAATCTAGTCACGCTTGCTGATGGCGGTCAGGTGCTCATCAATTTCCTCAATAGAGAGCACATGGAAAGTTGGATTCTCCTTTTGCACAACTCCAACATGCCTACGAAAACAAAAGATTGTTGTGATGAATGCACCGCATATTAATAAGATACTCTGATGATCATGGTCATAACATGAGAAAAACAAGACCTCCATTTTTGGGACTTTTTCGCACAAAGCTCAACTGAGCTATATAATTACTTTCAGCAAAATCATGTAATGTACGTTGAGCTCGAGCATCCTCGTGCACATAATCTTCCATTAATAACTCTCTATGCTCATCAGTATCCTGCATCGAACTTGGCATTAGTTGATGAATAATAGGAAAGAGAATAATAAACAAAGCACATCACTATACAAATATGAAAGTGTACCTGCAGGAATTTCAACATCTGTTATTCAGTTGTACCATGCATAGCCAGAGTTTCTACATGGATAGGACGTGTAGCACCCTTTATGTGAGCACGACTAATCACCTGCTCCTCTATGCTGACAAATTCCAAAATAATCAGTAACAAACAGGTAAGGCTATGAGTCAAAACATATTTTTTGGAACACTTCTTTTCCTAATGGGTTCCATCAGAAAGACGTGTGTCACAAAACTAAGATCAAGGCCTAGTGATCCACTTCCATCCATCAGAAGAGCCATACAGTCCTCATAAATGCTGGAAGGTAGCCAACGATTTCACCTATATAAAACCATTAGATGGGACAAATTCATTTTCAATACTACTTACCTTGTGACCAGCAACTGTCAACTGGAAAAATTTCACATCAGACTGTTTTGGCTCCATAGAAAGTTGAGAATTAGACTTACATGTTGTTCAATCACATGTATATGCTTAAGAAACTGAGAAAATATTAGCAATTTTTCTGGTGATGCGTTAAGTCCAGCACAAGACTTGCTTCTCATTTCTCCCAAAGGGAGAAACAAGATCATCAAACTCCTTGTCCTAATGGCGCATTAGTTTATAGATTTCCTACAAATCTTTCAACTTTTCCACAAGAAATGAAACTTTACTGCTAGAAGTTGACTGCCAATCAGGATTCCAGTCATCCTACACATACAATAAAAAAGGAATGATTCATAAAGATGGTTAAAAGGTGAGAAGAAAAGAGAATAACACATAGATAATGGAAGCCTGCCTGTTTATATGAGGGCTGCAACTCAATAGATCTTTCGGGACATGCCACTTTGGGTTGAAGTTTTCTGGACGAGCTAATGTTTCGGGACTTTGCATCTCATACAAGTTTTCACAGGCAGGGAAAGTACACTTTTCACTGTTAATGCAACGTAGTCCAGGAAAAAAAGATGCGTACATGGCGTTATGACAGGTCGACGACACCACTCTTGACATCTGTAAACAATGAAGAATTGAGATAGATATAGTATGTGTTTGGATGTGTGTTTTAAAAGGGTCATAACCATAATCAGTTGAATCTCAGTTTCCACCAAATAGAATGTTATATCTTATAAAAGTATACTCATCCGAAAGGGGATCCAGACCATTTTCCACCAAGATATCCATGGTTTCTTGAATATCTTCTCCGACATTTGTTACTTTTATATGTCCAGCCACACAGCAAGATAACCTCACATTTCTAATTGTTTTGGGTTCAACAAACTCTCAACATGTGAAGGATCATTCCAATCAGCCATAAGTATATTTCTCCGCACAGTAACAACCATCAACAAGGGTCTATACATTTGCATCGCAAGTCATTTCCGATCCTTTCAATGACCTTAAAAGTCGTCATTCCTCCATCAACCACTAGTTCATCACCCTCTTTAATTCATGTTTTAAAATTCACATGACATCACTATATAAATCTATTATGTCAACATTCTTTTATAAAAATAAAAAAATAAAAATAAAACTACAGAGTAACTACATTAACTATCAGTTGGAAGTGTTTGGTATTGATCTATGCATTTAGTTATAAAAGTTAACTTAAGAAGCAACCTTGAATTGACTATTCATTGTTGTAGCAAATCACAATAAGCACATACACATTGTTATAAGCAATCCCAATCAGTCGATTACAATAAAATCACAATGATCGAATAATCACTATCAAATCACAATGCCAAAGCCGAACACCCCTTCATGAAAAATAAAAAAATAAATAAATAAAACGAATGATACCTCGGTCTTAACAGAAGGAGCACATGATCAACAACATGAATCTGACTACCTAAGTGCCTTCTGTATCAATCATAACCGAAACTTCATGAACTGAGACATCTATAACAGCATTTACAAGATATATACTTTCACATGTGACCATGTGGTTCATGCATCTTAAATAGCTACGAGACATATTTTCACATGTGACCAAGTTGTTCACACATTTTTAAATTCTACAAGACATATAAGAGACACATAGTTTCACATTTGACCAAGTTGTTCACGCGTTTTAAAAAGTTACGAGACATATTTTCACGTGTGACCAAGTTGTTAAAGATATATTTTCACATGTGACAAAGTGGTTAACTCATCTTAAAATTCTACGAGACCTTCACATGTGACCAAGTTTTTTACGCCTCTTAAAAAACAATGAGACATATTTTCACTTGTGACAAAGTTGTTAGAGGTATATTTTCACATGCGAACAAGTGGTCCACGCATTTTAAAATTCTACAAGACATTATTTTCACATGTGACCAAGTTTTTCATGTGTCTTAAAAAGCAACAAGACATATTTTCACATGTGACCAAGTTGTTAGAAATATATTTTCACATGTGACCAAGTGGTTCATGCATCATAAAATTCTACGAGACATTATTTTCACATGTGACCAAGTTGTTCACGCGTTTTAAAAAGCTACGAGGCATATAACTTATTTGAAGCCTCCAAAGTCTCAATACTTATTTCAAGCCATCGACACAAATTGAGTTATAAGCAAATTTTTTCACATGTGAGGGTATTCGATACCTTATTACGTCACATGTGAAGTTATTTTATACCTTATTTAAAGCCTCTAATTTGTCAATACCTTATTTCAAGCCATTGACATAAATCGAGTTATGAGCAAATTTATTCACATGTGAAGATATTCGATACCTTATTTCTTCACATGTGAAGATATTCGATACCTTATTTCTTCACATGTGAAGATATTCGATAACTTATTTCTTCACATGTGAAGATATTCGATACCTTAGTTGTTCACGCATCTTAAAAAGCTACGGGACATATATTTTCACATGTGACAAATTTTTCACGCATCTTAAAAAGCTACGAGAAATATATTTTCACATGTGACAAAATTGTTCACGCATCTTAAAAAGCTACGGGACATATATTTTCACATGTGACGACATCTTAAAAGCTAGGAAACGTATATTTTCACATGAGACCAGGTTGTTCACACATCTTATAATACTTGTAGTTGTAAATGTGCTTATTGAAGTCATTCACCTATACCTTTGTTGAGTGAAAACTAAATCTATAAATAAGAAAGCATAACCGTAAGTACTATCAAGACTACTAAAACAATGAATTAGCAAATAAAGTTCACAACTTGCACAATATTGGTTCAGGCATTTCATCAAACAGTTGACATTCAGTATAAACTTGGATCAATTTAAAAATCATCAAAACTTCATTCCTTGCTTATATTTTCACGCGCGAAGATACTCTTACTAAACTTAATCTCGTTTATATTCTACTTTATGCAAACTAATTAAGTCGCCTATAACAATTAAGACCTAATTCGTAATCTATACTTTCACATGTGACATATCTACAATTTAAACAATGGTAATAACTTCAAACGCATAATAATTCACAATTGCATAATAAAATTTTATCAAAAAAAAAAAAAAAAAAAAAAAAAAAACAGATTGCTTGCAATTTCTGTGTAATCAGAATGATATTACGATTATAATTCCGGTAGTGATTTCAGTGGTAATTCCGATAATAGACAGTGGAAATATGGTGGTAGAAGGTGGAAGAACGTCATCAGTTTTTCCGATCCAAATCTGACCCATTGACGCGTACACGACACCAAATAGGGATTTTAAAAAGATCAAAACTTGATCTGCATAGAGTTCTAGATAGGTTGAATTGCAATGGTAAATACCTTATGGATGCTGCACACAGTAGCATGTCATTTTTTTCCAAGAATATTGTGTAGAATCCCTCATACTCGAGTCGAGCAAATTCTGATCTGCCATTATTTTAGCAACATTTGAATTGAAAAAAACAAGATGCTAACAGTTTATGCAAAATGATTATGTTATGTTAGTAATGTAGAGAAAGAATTCAGAAAGTATAATATAAAAGCAACGAGAGTACTCACCCTAGATTGTACAACACATGGGATATCACATCGATGCCTGTTCGGGGGTCCACCATGGGAAGAAAACACTCTTCCATGATCTTGACGACAACAGCTAGTTTCAGATTGCATTCCACTTTCAGAGCGACAAAATGTTGATTCGAAAGAACCTTTTGGTCTCTATGAGTGCATTTCAGAAGCGTCCACGAGTAACCGTTATCTATCGAATTCATTAGCCCAACCCGCATATCAAGGCCCATGTGAATCTGTAAAGGATAAATATTGAAGATTTTTCTAAATAAGGGCCTTCCTAGTGGTAGCGATTTTGAGCCACTTACTTATGAACAGGTTGATTCGGGTTGTGTTTTATTTAAACGACGCAATTAGAAAAAATAGCTGCCATAGGAACTAGATGACAGTCGCCTAAAGTCTACTCTAAATGAACATAACATCACAACCTCTTGAGTCAGTTTGTTCAAAGATTCGTATTATTAATGGCATTATATTGTTTTTGTAATCATAATTAGTGCATTCCTTAATAATATACAGTATTTTGAATATGGAAAAAGAGATTGTCGGTCACCATTTTATTCAGGATCAGATTATTAATGTAATAAGATTGCTTTTGTAATCATAAATAATGATCAAGAGATAATCATAATCAGCGCATTAGTTATTTATACATATTATTTTGAAAATCGAAAAAAATAGTTTGTGGGTCAACTTGGTCTAGCCTGTTTTGACCAATAAAAAAAATTACATGCCACAACCTCACCTCGTTTTTACCCGTTACACAACCCTCGTGACCCGCTCATTTTTCCAAATATAAATAGATCCCATCTAAATTGCAATGAGACATAATGTATCTTACCTCCTTACAGCTTTCGCTACAAAACCAGGTAGAAGGTACTGATTCACATCCAAGTCCATTCACCATGACACATTCCTCGTGGTCTGTTCACAAGCACCACATTTATTAGAAATACATATGGATAATTATGAAAACAACAAGATGCTTACATGAAGCAAATTGTTAGGAAACAGAATAAGAACATAGCCATTTATGATTATATATACAGCATAAGTGACTAAATAGCGTATTGTCATATAAACACATTAATACTAGTATTTAATCACTTTAGCGCATTATTTACCGATAAATTGTTGTCCAAATGGAAGGAAAAATATCATAAATATTGCAACCAAATTTTAAAATCAAAAGTCTAGCCATAGGCATGAAATAAAATGAAATTTGGAGGTCAAGAAAATTACGTTTGTGTTTGCACTGCAAACATTTCAGAACACCCGAGATCTAGGCTGCATTATTACTGACCACATTCACACAACTCCAACAAGAGCAATTTGAGCAATACCAATCACCTTCAGGTATCTCCTGCATAATCAAAATCATAGATAAAATGAAAACCAGAAAATAAGTGGTGGATTCTGAACCGCAACACTTATGATGGTTTTATGCATTGTAAATAGACTTTGGGTGAGTTTTGACCCGTTTGACCATTTCCATTTTAGCTAGATTATAAAATGACCCATTTTGACCCGCTTGAAACATATAACCCAAATCAACATATTTGGTAAAATATAACTTAGAACAAAATATCTGATACATACATGAAACTCAACTATATAAATAGCTGCAAGGAAATCAAGTCAAACTTGCAAAGAAGCCAAAGACAAACATGCAAGATGAAAGGTGGACGGGCAGTTATCACAGCATATCAACTCACCACCATCAACACACACGCCACAACTATCATCATTTTGGTCAATTTCCTCAATTTGTACAGTTTGTGTAACACCTTCTTTAACTTTATATTCAGTTGACCACACTTCCAATAGACACAATGTGAAGGATTTCCCGGACTCCATAAATTGATTCAAACATGGACAATTTAAACTAAAACAAGCATGCCTTTTAAACTTAGTGACAGAGAACACCTTCTCACAGCACCGACACATAATACCATCTCGTGTAATTAAACCATCCTTGACCACTGAATTATCCCTTGGATTCCTATACTGGATAACTTCCTGGATATAAATAACCCCAAAATCTATTAACCACGATAATACGGTTGTAACACCAAGAAAAGACGCATTCTTTTCCACATGATGCTGACGTGGAAGTAATCTACAACTACCCTTTCTATTTTTGTTCTTATTTAATACATTTCTAACGCGGGTTTTTTGTTTTAAATCTATATTGGATGTTAGTTGAGTGCTACTCTCACTAATCTCATCTTCAGCAAGTTCGATAAAGGAAGAGTCTAATCGCCTTGGTTTTAAATATCGAATAGGTTCAGGGCTACTAATTAAAAGCTTCCTGGCACGACTCTCTTGAGAAGCAGGTGAGCTATTAGCCTTAATTACACTGTTTACCTTTGGATAATCCGTGTTACTATAAGATAATCTACGTTTCGTGGCATCCAGGTCTCCAACACGACATTTATGTAAATAGGAAGTGGACTTTAAACAATCAACAGACGTTTCAATCAGATGACATGTTACAATAGAAACAGGTTGGCATAAACTAGGGGTATCTTGCACAAAAGATGAGTGCAACAAAAAAGGGTTTCAGATGGGGGTCGAAAAGTCGAGGTGACTAATCGATAGACTCACAATGGTAGGCTGTTTGGGTGATAATCCTATAATATTGCCTTCTAAAACTGAAAAGTCCAAATACATCGAGCTAACTCAACATACCTCGTCTATGGTCTCGAAATGATGCAAAGGCCAAGTTCTAAAGTTTACAAGCTACCGGCACACTCATAATTTGGTGGATTTGGAGTAAAATATTGGAAACGGATAAGGCTAATCTCACCATATAATATCAAGGGTTGTATGTGCTCGGCTAAGGTCTTATCTAGTTAGGTTAAGAAAAACATGTCAAAATTTAAAAATGTCATAATTTTTCAAAATAAACTAGAAAAATGAGGGCGAAATAAAGTTCAAGAGATAATTCTACTCCCGTCCCCCCACTTGAATTGTACAAAGTCCCTTTTGTACTAGCCATTAAATAAAGGTGAAGAGAAAGGTAGAATTAGAGCGAGAACTTCTCTGAAATTTGCTCCATAAAGAAGAAAGGCCCACGAAAAAGAGACGTGCCTTCGTATAAGCATCATGAACAAACTTCAATCCCTGAAATCACAATACCGACAAGCATAATTCTAAAAAGAAAAAATGAAAAATGAAAAACAAACCTAACTCATTTTTGTAGGAATCACGGTTGCATTTAGCGAAAGCAACAAGCCTTTTAAACCACTTGGTGTCCCAAATGGACGAGTGAAGTCTCGTGAGGGTTTACAGGGAACACACCCACAAAGTTCATTTAAAAACTAATACAAGGTTGCTGTGTTTTAAAATGAAAGAATTAAAGTAGAGGAAAGTTACGTCGTAACTCTTTTGAGGGAGTTACGCCGTAACAGGCAAAACCTGGAATGAGCTGCAAAGCGAGTAGTTACGGCGTAACCACTGAGATGGTATTATGCCATAATTGGTAATGCGTCAAGAATTCTGCTGCTACAAGGTTGGTTACGGCGTAATCACCAAGATGAGTTACGCCGTAACTCTGTTCAGATCAGCAAACTACAGCAGTAATTACTTCCTCGTTTCGTGCAAAAATAGTTAGAAAACACAAAACCCAACAGAAAAGGAAATAAAATAAAAGAAAGGGATAATACGGGTTGTCTCCCGAAAGAGCACTTTTCTTTATTTATGAGTCTTTAAGTTAGACTCAGAGCCGCGGGGCTACCAGTGCTTGTTGGTTATTTCGTGGACATGGCAACCTCCACGCTGGATCCAACTTACCAAATTCTCATCCCTTTTGTAGTCATTTCCCAATTCTAAACAGCCTAAGTAGAAACTTTTGATTTTTTGGTGGGGGTGATCAATGCCTTTTTCTTTGTCTTCCTCACTGATATTGAGTAAAGGTTAAGCTTGGCTCAACTGCCTCTTGGTCCAATTTCTAAAGTTCTTGATCGTTCTCGGCATTTTGAAAATAGTCTTGTCATTGTTAATCTTCAACCATACTAATCCTTCTTTTTCATTTTTATCTAAACCCGACATATCCTGAAAGGGCTTCCCTAAAATTACTCCCGTAAGACCATCCTCCACAAATTCAGTTACGTCATCAAGAACCATAATGTCTACCAAAAATGAATGAGTTCCAACGAAGACATGAATGTTAGTTGCAAATCCAAGAAAATTATTCCCCTTATATTCTAACTCCTTCTTCATAACTTGGTTGTAGCATTCTCTTGACATGATGTTGACTGGGGAAGTAGTGTCAATAAATGGGTGGAAGTTGATGAACCCGATTTTGCATGAGATCTTAAGATAATATGGGTTTCTATGATGTATGCGTGTTCCCACCTCATGAAATTTAGGTTGGTCTGGTTGCGAAAAAGTCTTACCAGAGTTATCTTTCCAATGGGCTATCTCGACGTCACTAGAGAGGTCTTCAGCACTCAATCCTAAGTTATCCTCTTCCTCAAAATTGACGAAAACATCAAAATCTCTCCCCGAGTCAACCTCTCCAGGATCCGGGGGGTCGCTAAGAAATTTTTCTAAAGATTTACCAAAATTGCCTACTGGGTCAATTGCACATACCTTCTCCGAGGTAGACAAATGTTCATTAGGTCCGAAAGTAGCAATTTCTCCATTAGCTTCAAGAGTCAACTTTCCAGCAAAGACATCCACCTTAGTATGAGCAGTGGCAAGCATAAGTCTTCCTAAAATGACTGGTATTATGTTGTCTTCCGGAATGTCAAGAATCACAAAATCTACTGGGAAAAGGAATTTCTTTATCTTCACCAACACATTTTCAACAATTCCCAATGGCGATTGCATAGATCGATCAGCCATTTCAATTTTCATCTTGGCCGACTTTAAGTTACCAATTCCCATATGCAAAAACATCGAACGAGGCTTTATGCTAATACTTGCTCCAAGATCAGCTAGGGCATTACACATATTTAGACTCCTGATATAGCAAGGGAGAGTGAACCATCCTGGATCTTTTTCCTTCTGCGGTAGCTCGTTCCTCAAAACCGCTGAGCATCTTTCGTTGAGGTGAATTATCTCATCAATACTTAATTCTTGCGCAATATCATGATGATTAGCATTAACAGAATTATTGATAGGAGGGTTTACCGGCAAAGTTTGGTCCAGAAGTAACTGTCTCTCCATGCTGATTCGTCGCTTAACTTTTTTCGAAAAGGTAAAAGGTTCTTCGAGGATAGTTTCTACAGTGTGGACAACTTCCTCCTCCCTAGCTGCTAAATAATCAGAGATAGCTTCTGAACATGAACTAACACTCTTCTCCAATCTTTTAATTCTATCATCGTGCATCTTGAGAGAAGAGATTGTATTATCCACGAATGTCCTCGTCAATTTTTCAATCCTATCATCTCGTTCTCTTGATCCCCTGATGTGGTCAAGAATTTTTCTTTCAAGATCGCTCCTGGTTTTGGTCCCAAACACGCTCTTAACCTTTTCAACCATGCATGCTTCAGCTTCTCTTTCTAACCTTCGTTTTTCGAAAATTTCCCCATAATTTTATTCTTGCTTTGTTATCGTCTTCATTACCTTATGATCAAAATTGTCTCTTGGTCCGTACCCTGTATCCATGTGCCACTTATAGCAATGTTCAGAAATCCGCTGAATACATTCCAGGGCCTGATCAGGAGTCATGCTAGGAATAGGTCTTGGTGAATCGAGAAGTTCTCGTGTTCGCGCATTAATCCCACGATAGAAGACGTATACGATCTGATGTTTGTTTAGATCATGGGTAGGGCATCGATAGAGAAGCTCATTAAATCTTTCCCATGCTTGGTAAAGCGTTTCTTCTCCAACCTGAATGAATTGATAGATTTTCCCAAGAAGCTTGGCCATTTTTTAAGGAGGGCAAAATTGTAGGACGAATTCTTTTCTAAGTTTATCCCACGCTCCTTTACAATCGTGAGGGAGTTTGTTATACCATCTTTTCGCTGTCCCAGAAAGAGTCATAGGAAAAATCCTTGCAGTGACTGAATAGCTCGGAGTACCTCTGACGTTGAAAAGAGAGGACAAGTGGAGAACATCTTCTATGTGATTCTGAGCGTCCTCATCTTTGTTTCCAGAAAACTCAAGTTCATGTAACTCTCGAATAATATGATCTGGAATAGAGAATTTTTCAGTGTGAGAATCTTGAGTAAAGCTTCATTGGCAGTTCTCATTCAGTCGCTCTAAATACTGCTCCATAGTTAGGTCATCGATATTATTTTCATTGATGACCTTCGGTTCTGCGTCCGACTGGTCTGATTCGTAAAATGAGAAGATGTTGTGAATAGGAACCGGAGAATAGAAAGAAAATTATTAGAAAGAAAATTAAAAACAGACTTAATATGAAATCCTAAAATAGCTCCCCGGCAACGGCGCCAAAAACTTAATGCAGGTTTTACTGACCAGGTCTTAATATTTATAGTGTCTCGCAATACCAATGGTCTACCCTAGTGCACTAACGGGCAGTGTACCCGGTCGTGTGTAGTGTAGTAAACGGTAAAGCCGAGGTCGTCCCAAGAGCTATGTGTGTTGGATTATTACTAAGTCTAGTGTCACAGAATAATAATGGTTTCAATAGGGATTTAATTAATTAAACTATTAATGCAGAATAAAGTAAATAAAAGCAGATAAATGGTAAAGAGAAATCAATAGAGAGAAGTGGTACTAACCTAGTTAATCATCCTAGCTAGTTATGTCTACGTCTACTTACTTCCAATAACTTCAGGTGGGGTCAAATTCGAGAGGACAGCATTTGGTCAATTCGCCCTAACCTATCAGCAAAGATGCCACCACAGGAGAAATCAGGCGCACCGTCATAAGTCCTGTTGTTCCTGGTCCCCTAAGCCAAGTCATTAAGTACCGCTACATGCTAGATTCATAATAGTGAGTGCCCGACCGTTAGGAACTTAGACACTACACCCCCCAATTCTTAAGTTCATCCAAACGATAGGTGATCAGTTGGTCAAATCACACAAGTAGAAAGGGTCGTCAGTTGGTCATATATTACCCTTCCCTTCTCAGTCCGCTCACCTAGGGTCAGTTAGTCATATCTCCTAGGCAATCAGCCTCTACCGCCATTCAAAACTACCGAACCAAGGGTGGCTACCAATGAACTATGCATGCATACACTTAGAAATAATTGTACGGAAGTAAAGGTAAACGCAAACAAAACAATTAAGGAATCATAACTAGGCTAACATCAAAAGGTGCTTAGCCGCTCATATTAATCATGCAAATCAATTCAGTATTCAAAGGTATGAAATACATGAATTGAAAGTAAAAGAAATATAAAATGCTAATGCTTATCGTAATGGAGTGACTTCTCCCTTGGAAACAGCTCCGTATGCTCCCCTAGACCTGCCTTGAGCTTTTTCCCACATTCTCAGAGTGTTGTGTGTGGAATGAGATGATTAGAAATGCTGGAATTCGTGGGCTATTTATAGGCCAGATCTGGGTTACGGCGTAACCAATATAGGAGTTACGCCGTAACCTTTTATTTCTTCGTAAAATGCACTAGATCTGCTGGTTACGGCGTAACCTTATTAGTGGTTACGCCGTAGTATTCAATAAACTCGGTTACGTCGTAAGTGATGCAGTAGTTACGGCGTATGTATCAGCGGCGTGGAACCTCATTTGACCTAATGTAATTACGTCGTAACCTTTGGGAAGAGTTACGCCGTAACCTTTTGATAAGTTGGCATTCTGAGTCACGCAATAGTTACGGCGTAATCTGAGAGATGAGTCACGCCGTAACTTCTTCAAAATAGCATACTGTGATAAATCTTTAGATATGTTTCCAGTTCCGCGTCTCTTTAGCTCCAATGCTCGTAATTTACCTGAAAGTGGAAAACAATGGAAAACAAGCGTAAATCCATATAAATGATATAAATAACGAGCATTATCGGGGGAAATTGACACTTAATATTCAGAACTATTTGATGTTATGAGTCAGAGATGGAGGAGATGGGGTGTTTTGAGGAGGTTCCACAAAGGATGGTGAGATTTGTGGAGGAGATGTAGGGTGTGGTTCAACTAAGAATGAAGGTGATGATGTATGGTTTGGTGGTGGATATGGGAAGTTATCTATATGGTTAGGTCCTTGGTCATTCCTTGTTCCTAACGATGGATCATTTGATGTTGATGGTGATTGGAATACGGGTGTTGGTGATGTTTCATCATCCAATGTGAAGGTGGTTCCCTATTTAATGAAAAAGCATGGTGAATGAGAGGTCCTAGGTGGTGAGTCTTCTAAAGAGTAGAGGTTTGGGTGTGAAAGAGGCGCGGTAAAGGAGTGTAGTCTAGGTTCTAGAAATGAAGGCTTAGGTGTTTTAGTTGAGCTAAGTGTGTTTGGTTTAGAGGGTATGGTGGTGCTTGATGAAGGTTTTTCTAAATCAAAAGGTCGAATACTAATCCTAGCGGTTCTTCTAGCTTTAGTTGATTGAGTTTGTTGAGGAGGTATTCTAGTATTTGAGCCCTTAACGGGTGATGACTCGGTTGAGGAAATCTCATGAACCATATGAGCATTTTTCTTGGAGGAACCTTTGGTTGAAGATGTGGTGCTAGATGCTTTAGTCATAGTGAATGAGAGGATGTAATGGATGTCTTAGCTACTGATTTCGAATGGTGGTTTGAGTGATGATTTAGAAGCATAAACACACTTGGTTTATAAATGATGAAATTAGGTCAGTGAATTAAATTTTTGACCACTAAGAATTTTGGCATGCACTAAGGTCAAATATAGTGTTGTTCTATCCTAGGGAGTCATTTAAGGCAATGTAGAGTTTTTAGATTACCAAAGAGAGTTTGAAATTGATGAGTAAAGTGAGCTTAATCTGTTCTGTAGACCCGGTTCCCACGGATCCCTAACTTTGGGGATCTGTCTAGTTATAATCTGGGGATCCGTCTCTCAAACAATAATCAAGTAGAATGATGATGTTCTATCAAGGTCTAGTACCTATAAATCTTGAGTGTTTGGGTTCCCTAAGATGTCTTAAATGGTATAGGACTTAAATGTCCAACCATAATAAGTGAGGGTGTTGGATCGATGTACTCTAACCAAACTAACTATATAGCTTGTTAAGGGTTTAATAACCTTGGATAAATCCTAAATTATTAACAATGAAACACTGAGCAAACTTTATTAAGTATGCGGAATTTACTTAACAAAGCTAAGAAGAATTAACTTTAACTTTCAACGATATTATTAATAACTCTAAATCTGCTTGTTATGCAGATTCTTTAACAGCTCTAAAACTCTAATATCGTACTTCTCTAAAACTCTAAAAACACGTATATTCTAATGCCAACCTAGGGGTCCTTTTATAGGCTTAAGGATAACCCTAGTCGGTTTACAATTTGTAACCTTGTACGACAAGTAATCTAAACAAAGAATATTCTAGAATAACAAAGCTTTCCATAAACGAATATAGCAGTTCTTTAACTTTGCAGTACTTTGACTTTGACAGCAGTACTTTGACTTTCACTTAGCAGTACTTTGAATTTCCAGCACTTTGACTTCTTCAGTACTTTGACTTTCATATCCTAACAATCCTCCCCTAACTTGAATTCTACTTGCTTGACTTCAAGTTTCCTTTGTATCTTTATCTTTAACTTCTGTTAGCTTCTTGGAAAGATTGTGTCTTTATCAATTGTCTTTATCTTCAGATTTGTCTTTGTATTACTGTGCTTGAATTGTCATCATCAAAGTAATCTTTATTCTTTTAGCAACATTCTTTACAGCAACCTTTATTAGTAATCTCTTTTCAGCAACTTTCGGCAATCTCCATCTTTTCAGCAACTCAACAACATATGACAATTTGTACATTAATTCAGTTTAAGTTTCAGTCTATTCTCATCACTTCCAGGTGTGTAAACTCCCGTGAGAGGTGAATCATTGAAATTTAATGGATTTTGATATCTCTTTACCAAAGCCATTAACTCTGGAGTAGCCAAATGTTTAGGTGTGTAAGACCATGGTACATTGATAACCATATGATTTTTAGCAAATCATCAGCTATCAACAGATTTGATTTGTCTTTACCAAAAGCTGTACCCTTTTGGACTAGTTAGTTTTTGCAACCATGGTGAACTAATTACCATATAAATGGTTTTTCCACAGCCTTTACCATAAACCATTTTACTTGTGGGCTAGCCAACTCTTTACATTTGCTGATATGGTGAGTTGATTACCATACAACTTATTAGCAAGTTGTCAACTATATAACGGATTTGAGATATCTTTACCAGAGCCGTTTGCTCATGGATTAGCCAGTTCTTTTGTAAACATGGTGAACTGATAACCTATTGTTATAACCATCTCAAAAACCATTGTTGCTGTTAACTTTTGTTTCAAAATATTCTTTACTTAACAAAAGTTTCTCTTTAAAAAAAATATTTACTGGTTTATGCTGCAAGCAGTACTTTGAATAAAGTACTGTTTGTCCAGCAGTACTTTGAATAAAGTACTTACTTTTCAAAAGATTTTATACAATTATAAATCATACTAGTATTTTATGCTTCATCATCAACCATTGTTGTCCATCTGATAAACAATTCGATGACCATCAGTGCAATTTCATTCTCCTCTTCCACTTCCATTTGATGATCTAACATTCTTCTCATAAGATCTGATGTGAGAGGATATCTTCTGTCTACTAACATATGAATCATTGTTCCATCTTCTAGCTCCAAAACATACACTCCAGATTCATCAAAATATTTCCAGCAATTAATTTCCCATACTTCTTGATTATTCCATATAGCATCAGCACTTGTCTCCTCAGTTTCAAAGTTAGTTATGAGGTCTCCAAATAATACTAAACCAATTCCTTCTGATGGAATATGTTCAAAATACTCTTGTACTAGTTGATACAGATGAAATAGATCTTCTCTGTTTATCAAATGCAGTATGTCCCACAATGAGTTAAACACTCTAAAGCTTTCATCTTCTCTATGGAACATAAGATAATTTCCATCTTCTGCATTTACAACTTCGAATGTAACAATCTTTGACTTCTTTTCTGCAACATCTTTAGCCTTAGGATTCTCAAAATCAACAACTCTAATGTAATTTCTCAGTTCATCAACTGTATCTGTTCTCAATTCAACCTTCTTTGATGATTGTTCAGCTTCTGTTTTTCTTTTTCTCTTTAAGCTACTTCTAGTATCAACCTCCTTTTGCCTATCATCCTTAAAAGAAACAATACTTTCAACTTGCTTCTGATAAGTTTCTCTAACATTTTCGTATAAATCTTTCATCTCAATGTAATTCAACTTTGATAATCCAGTATACCCTTGACCTTTTAAGTAAGCCATCATTGCATTCCTTTTTTTAGCTTTACTCATTGGTCTTCTAGGTAGAACTAGTTTTTCTGATATAGCAGCTTCAGCATCCAATTCATCTTGTAATTTCTTAGCTGCTTCTTTATTCTTAGCTTCTTCAATATCAGCTTCAGCATCCAATTCAGCTTGTAATTTCTTAGCAGCTTCCTCATTCTTAGCCACTTGAATTGCTCTAATCTCTGCCAAAGTCAGCTTTTTCTTCTTCCTTGTTTCCACTAGTTTACCTTTGCCTTTATCTTTTGGATCTATAACTGGTTGAGAAACTTGTGATTGTTCTTCAGTAACTCCTGGAATGCTAACACCCCTTGGTTTTGATAAATCATGCAATATCTCAGCTATAGTTTCATCATCACTTGCAGTGTGTATTGGTTTGGGTGTATCAGCTTCCTTTTCTGGTATGACTGTTGAAGGACCAACATCTTCTTCAAAATCTAACACCCTTGGTGTAATTAACTCTTGCCTATAAGTTCCTTGAAGAGCAGTACTTTGATCAGCAACACCTTGATCATCAGTACTTTGAACACCAGTTCCTTCAGGCTCAGTACTTTGAAGATTTAACTCTGCTTCAGTACTTTGAGGTTCATTCTCCTTTTCTTCATATAGTTCAGCATCTTCTTTTAAATTCTTTTCTTCTAAATTCCTCCCCAATTGGATAGAAGATTGCTGAGGAACCTTTTTGCCTGTAGAAGTCTTCTTAAAATGCCCGCGCTTCTTCTTTTCAGCTTTGACCCATAACCTGTGATGTTTAACCAAGGGCCAAACAAATTTCTTAAACTTTCTAAACTTGATCTTCAATAAGGCTATCTGAGCAGCTTGAGCCTCAGTTGTTTTCTTCAATTTGACTAACTCCCTTGTCAGAACATAATTATCCAGCACTAAACCTTCAGGGGGTATAGTAGCAGTGTCTCCTCCAGAAGATGATGAGGGAATAGGAATATCGTGTTCTGGTGACACAATAGGAGGAGTAGTGTGGTGTGATGAGGTGGGAGAAACTTTAGTAC
Source organism: Chrysanthemum seticuspe (assembly GCA_019973895.1). NCBI lineage: Eukaryota > Viridiplantae > Streptophyta > Magnoliopsida > Asterales > Asteraceae > Chrysanthemum > Chrysanthemum seticuspe. The sequence continues at coordinate 128,975,165 of BPTQ01000007.1, forward strand.
CTTCAATAACATCAGTACCTTGTGAAGCAGTACCTTGTGATGCAGTTTCTTGAGATGCAGCACTTTGAGAAGTAGTACCTTGTGTTAAAGCAGTACCTTCTCTGTCATCACTCTCTGCAGCCTCATTGCATATTGCTTGAACAACCTCTATCATTGAAGTGGTTAATGATGTGTTCCTTCCAGTAAACAGATCACTTTTCCTAGCCATGAATGTGAAGATCTTGGCTGGTTGTACCACAATAGGTAAAATACTTGAAGACTTTGGTACATCTGAAAGTTGTTTATTCAAGAAGACTTGAATAATTCTCGGATACATTAACTATCTTGATCCATGAGAGATATGTGAGAGCATTACATCTAAGATTAGCCTTGAAAAGTTGAACATACGGTTTGTAGCCAATCCTACCAGTGCAGATGCAATGTTTGAGCCAAATTGCTCCCAAGAAGTACTGTTAGAGCTGATACAATGAAGAAGAACATGTACCAAGTACTTCCAATGTGGACTGAACAAGGGCTTATTGAATGTTTGTTCAGTTAAGGACCATTCATATCCAATATCTCTGAATGTATCCCAAATTAATTATTTGTCAAAACGAACAGCTCCTTCTTCATCATCAAACAATAAATCTTCACGAATGGATGCTTCAGTAATCTTGATAAATACACCAGCAACTTTAGCTTGAATATAAGATTCATCATTCTCCATATGTATCCTGGCAGTTGCCCAAAACTGCTGTATCTATGGCTCAATTATATCAGGTTCCACTAAAAGTGGATAACTAATCGGAGATCCAGTGAGAAAATCAATGATGTCATGGAAGATAACATTAGCCTCCGTTTTATCTAAATTCGCGACCATGTTGTGTTTAGAAACGGTGTTACGGTTTGCCATTGATGATTGTAAAAATGAGTGATGCGATGAATAGATAATTGTGATAGAGCGAGAAATATGGAAAAGATTGGTATGAATAAAGATGAGAGGGAAATCGGAAAGTAGTTATTTATAGGTAGGATTTGAAAAATCACAGCCCATAATAACAAAGTTACCGTTAGTGTGTTTTACCCCTCAATATTACCGTTGGAGCAGTACGTTAATAAGACAAGCAGTTCTTTCCACGTGTGTAGTACTTTCCAAAGCAGTACTTTCAAAGCAGTACTTTCATATAACCAAAAAAACAGTACTTTCCCATTCTCTTCTTTATAGTGGCAGATACTTGCTAATAGGCATTGAATTGCCTCCCCTCAAGCAAAGCATAGGACTGTCTAACAATCTAATCAGTCCTCCCCTTAAATGTAACTCAATAATTAATCATTCCAATACTCACGACCAAGTGATTGAATCTTGAAACATCAAAGTCTTTGGTGAGTAAATCAGCTACATTATTATCCGTGTGAACCTTGACAACATTAATGAGCCTATGCTCATAACAATCTCTGATGAAGTGATGCCTAATCTGAATGTGCTTGGTCTTGGAATGATAAACTGGATTCTTCACAATGCAAATGGTACTCTCATTATCAATATTGATAGGAGTATTCTTGAAATTGAACCCATAGTCCAAGAGTTGATTCTGCATCCACAAAACTGGTCCACAACAGCTTGTAGCAGCCACATATTCTGCTTCAGTAGAGGATGTTGCTGCAATTGTTTGCTTCTTACACTGCCATGAAACTAATCTTCTTCCAAGATATTGGCATCCTCCAGTAGTTGATCTTCTGTCATAGTTGTCACCTGCATAATCACTATCTGAAAAAGCTTCCAAGTGAAAAGGGGAATCCTTTGGATACCACAACCCTAACTTAGGTTGTTGTTTCAAATAACTGAAAATTCTCTTCACTGCATTCATATGAGAGACCTTAGGTGAGACTTGATATCGTGCACATAAACAAACAACAAACATGATATCAGGCCTAGATGCAGTTAAATACATAAGACAATCAATCATAGATCTGTACAACTTGACTTCAACAGGTTGACCATCTTCATCCTTGCCCAATGAGTTGATAGATTTGATGGGTGTAGTGACTGGCTTCATAGCATCAAAGTTAAACTTCTTGAGTATATCTGAGACATACTTATCTTGACTAATGAAAATTCCTTCCTTTGACTGTTTAACTTGAAGTCCCAAAAAGAATGTTAACTCACCCATAGAACTCATTTGAAATTCATTCTGCATCAGCTGCTCAAACTCCTTAACCATGGACTGTTTGGTAGCTCCAAAGATGATATCATCAACATATACTTGTACCAGCATGATATCCTTCTTATCTCTCTTGATAAACAAAGTCTTGTCTATTGCTCCCATCCTATAACCATGTTGTAATAAGAAAGTAGAGAGCCTCTCAAAACAAGCTCTAGGAGCTTGATAAAGGCCATAAAGAGCCTTAACTACCTTGTATACTTTGTTTGGATGTGCAGGATCTTCAAAACCAGGAGGCTGTTTGACATAAACCTCCTCTGTAATAGTGCCATAGAGAAAGGCACTCTTGACATCCATCTGATAAACCTGAAATCCCATATATGATGCAAAAGCAAGGAAGATTCGAATGGCTTCAATCCTTGCTACAGGAGCAAATACTTCATCATAATCTACTCCTTCTTCTAGTATGTAGCCTTGAGCTACTAACCTTGCCTTGTTCTTGATGACATTCCCTCTTTTATCTCTCTTGACTCTGAACACCCATCTTGTACCAATGACCTTCTTTCCATAAGGTAGATCACATAGTACCCAAACTTCTTGAAGATTAAATTGAAGAAGTTCTTCTTGCATAGCTTCAACCCAACTCTCTTTAGATAATGCATGAGCTATATTCTTGGGTTCCTCTTGAGAGATAAAGCAAGTGAATAAACATGTTTGATGATCCTTGTGATTTAGCCTGTTCTGTTTATAAACAAAGCTAAGTAAAGCATTGTGAGGTTTAGAAAAACCCTTAGCTTTGGTCCTTGTAAGCACTCCAGAGTTAGAAGGTCCATTGATTTGATCAGTAGGATGATTCTTATGAACTCTTAAGATAGGAGTCTGTGGAACTTCAACATTATCATCCAAATTTGTAAAATCAGCACCTTCATTGGAATATGAGAAAATACCTTCATATTCAAATTCATCATCAGTGTCTTCTAATCCAGGCATGATAGGATCATCCAAATCATCCAAAGTACTGTCAACAGGTGCAGCAGTACTTTGATCGAAAGTACTGTCACCCAAAGTACTGTGAGTGAACTCTGCAGACTTGTTCTTTTTCTTTGCTTCTTCATAAGCTCTTCTTTGATCATCATCATAAGATTGTGCTATGACATCTTGAAAAAGCATCCTATTAAGCTCATCTTGAATAGCTTGCTCTTCAGCAGATAATGTAGCTTTTGGCTCATCAGTACCTTTGTCCTTCTTAATAGTTATAGGTTCTGCATCAGGAACAACATCAGGTCTAATATGGACTGCATGAACACTTACTGTAAATCTTCTCTGTTGTGTACAGGTTGATTTTCTTCTCTAACAGGTACATAGTTCATAGAAGGAGTCAAAACTTCAAGATCAAACATCCAATCAGGACCTTTACCCTTCTGATTTTCTTAATCTTCTAAAAATTCAACATGAAGACAATCTTGAACCTTCTTGGTGACTCTATTGTACACTCTAAATCCTTTGCTATTGGTGTAGTATCCCAATAAGTATCCTTCTTCTGACTTGCCATCAAATTTTCCCGGATTATCAATTGTATTGAGAATTGTCAGAGGGCATCCAAAAGGCTTCATAAATCGAATATTGGGTTTGTTACCCATCAGCAACTCATAAGGTGTCTTCATCTGAGGTTTGGCGACTGAAACTCTATTCAACACATAGCAAGCAGTACTTACAGCTTCAGCCCAAAATTGAATAGGTAATAGAGAATCTGCAAGCATTGTTCTGGCTGCTTCAATCAAAGTTCTGTTCTTTCTTTTTGCAACACCATTCTGCTGTGGAGTTCTAGCAATACTGAACTCCCTCTTGATTCCTTTCTTAGCACAAAATTCATCCATAAGCTTGTTCTTGAATTCAGTCCCATTATCACATCTAATACCTCTTACTTTAAGTCTCAGTTGGTTTTCAAGTGCTATTATCAGATCATGAATAGCATCAAAGGTGTCATCTTTAAATCCCAAGAAAAATACCCAACTGAATCTACTGCAATCATCTGTTACAACCAAGCAGTAATTTTTCTTGTTTAGACTAGTAACAGAAACAGGACCAAATAGATCCATGTGCAGCAACTCCAAAGGTTCTCTAATAGTTCTTTCCTCAAGCTTCTTGCATGAAGCTTTGTGTTGTTTACCCTTCTTGCACGCCAAATAGGAGTGATCATTTTTGTAAGTTTAGGTGGGTAAACCTCTAACTAAATTTCCTTTGACCAATTTGTTGATATTCTTGAAATTTACATGGCCCAATCTTCTATGCCACTGATGTGCTTCTTCAAGTGTTGCTTTTGCCACTAAACATGTTGCTCTTTCAGAAGAGCTAAGAGTCCTCATATCAAGACTGTACACATCGTTGGTTCTTGGTAATCTAAGTATTACCAAGTGATCATCAACAGGTTTGAACTCAGGGGAAAGAATAAGACATTCCTTGTCAGTGAATAGTACAGGATACTTCTTGTCATAGATCTGAGATACTGAAAACAGGTTGAACTTGAGCTCCTTCACATATCTAACATTCTCAAAATCTATGCTTCTTGCCTTGATGGTTCCTTTCCCACTAATTCTACCTCAACTAGCATCATTCCTAAATGCAACTCTTCCTCCACAATATGACTTAAAATCTGACAGAATCTCCTTGTCTCCTGTCATGCTTCCAGAGCAACCACTATCCACAATTAGATGATCTTTAAGCTCCTCTTCTGGGTTGCCCTGCACAAAGATAAAAGAGTTAGTTAATTTTAGGAACCCAAGCCATTACTGACTTGTGTTCCCCTTGTGGAGTTACATACTTAAATTCTTTAAGTATGTAATTGCCACTTTCTTTAAGCACATGATCAATTATCTTTGGTTGTTCCAAAACTTGTGTTTGTTTTTCAATAAAAATCTCTTTTTCATTCAAGTTTACTTTATTATTATCAACCAAAATCTCTGTTTCACTTTCACTTACTGAAAGTATTGTTTGTTCCCCATCAGTACTTTCCTTCTTAACCCATTTGGTTTTAACTTCTGGTGTAGAGTCCCTTGATCTATCTACTTTCTTTGAGTTGTAACGCCTTCTAGATTGATAGTAATTAGATCTCCTAGGGTTCCTATTCCAAAAGGTGTTTGGTGAAAACTGAGCAGTACTGGTTTTGGCTTAACAGTACCTTGGAAAGTGTTTGAAGGTACTGGGGGTTTTGAAAAAGGTATTCTCTGGTGAGGGTACCTATAGTCTTGTGAAAAGTTGTTATGGTTAACCCTATGTGAATGATTCCAAACTGGTTTATTCTCTCTAGGTTTTTGGTTTGCAGATCTGGTCTTTGGGAATTTGCTTAAGTAGTCTGAGTGAAAGTCACAGTCCTTGATTAGATGATCAGAACTATAACAAACAAAACACAATTTTTGACCTATAATCCCAAAATTTCTTCATCTATGTGAATAACCAAACCTATCCTATCTTCTAGGTGAATGATAAGAATTATGATGACCAAAGTTATCTCTAAAAGGTTTAGCAGTATTTTGAAGAGGTTTTCCAAAAGGTACTGCTGAACATGTGGCAGTACTTTGAGTTGAAGGTACTGCTTGACTCTTAACATCATCTACCTTAGGTGTCTCAGCTGTTTCTTTTGGGTTTGCAGACCTAGATTCACCAGTAAGCTTTTTCCTAAACTCTAGATTGTCTACTCCAAAACGGGAAACATCAGGTCTAAGAGGTTGATGACTACCAGTGGGATGAGGACAACATGATAACCTTTGTCTTTCTTATATTCATGAGGTGTTTCGCTAAGTGATTCCTCATTACTAGATGTGTCTACATAGTTAATAAGTTCATCATCACTAGTTGTTATATCCTCAAAATCAAGGTCATCCTGATTACTAGGTGAGTTTTGTTCTATGCTACTGAAATCCATACCAAAACCTAGTCTAGTTCTAATGTAAGCTCTTCTCGGTTTTTCAACATAACTAACATGAGAGAGACCAGATTGTCCCCAAGCAGCAAACTTTGCTAGCAATTCATCTCTCTCCTTAGTCAGCTTTTCAATCTTAGGAATCTTACATCCTAACTTCTATTCACTTAATTTTAACTGATAATCCTGTTGTTCATACTTTTCAGCCCAAGCCATTTCATTATTTTCATGTGTTATTATTTTGGCTTCCATTGACTCTAAAGTAATTTGGTAACCAGCTACTTTAGACCTAGCCGTTCTACACTTATCTCTTTCAGTCACATAATCATTAAGCACTTTTTGATAAAAGTCATGACACTTAGAACATACCTCAGAGATAGGGGGTCAACTTGGTGAAGTAGCTACCATAGCAAGCAGAACAGGTTCATCATCACTCTCCATGCTCCAGTCAAAGCTTCCATAACCATCTCTAGATTCCATAGCAGCAAATCTAGGTTCCTCATCAAACGCTGTGCTCCAATCAAACTCTTCCATTATTTCTTCTCCTGCTTCCTCCATAGCTACCATACAATAGGTTACTGGTTCATCATCAAACTCAGCACTCTAGTCAACCTCTGATAGATTCTCTTGAGCAACTAAAGCATTTGTTTCAGTAATAGGAATTTCCTTTAGTTCAAGCTTTGGTTTCTCAGTCATCCTGTTTGCCTGATATTTAGCAAACCTGCATTCCCTTGCAAAGTGTCCAGTCTTCTGACAGTTAAAGCATTCAATCTTGGACTTGTCAAAAGTGATACCCTGTTTAGGTTTGAAGTCTATGCCTCTTCCTATTTTCTTTATGAACTTCTTGATCCGAGCAATGATCATAGCAACTTGCCACCTGATATCAATTTCTTCAAGAGCATCCTCTTCAATCTGTGACAGATCTTCTTCATATGTAACAGGTAAGGTAGCTTTTTGTGCAAAGAATGAGCATACTACTTCATCAAAATGGTTGGTGCTTGATGGTGATGATGTGGGGTTGGTCATAGTTGTGATAGAATGAGCAGGATAGCCAGTACTTTGAGCAACAGTACTTTGAGTAGGGTGAGCAGTACTTTTAGTGGAAGTACTGCCTCTCTTTTCAGATGACACAAAAGCTATACTGTGAGACTTTGAACTTGTCTGGCCATTCATCTCATGCTCATACACCTTCAGATGGTTGTAGAGATCGTCAAAGTCCATAACATCCAATCCAGGTTGTCCTCTGATCATAGTAGCAATCACATGCCATGTAGATGGCAAACTCCTTAAGAACTTCAGATTGGCATCTTCAACAGATACCTCTGCCTTGTATAACTCTAGCATGCTAAGGAGATTTTTGGAATCTATCATATGCAGCATCAAGACCTTCTCTTTCACCAACAGTGAAAGTTTCAAACTGTTGCTTCAACAAATTTCTATGCATCTTCTTGGAAGCATCATTACCTCCAAATCTGGTCTTGAGTGCAGCCCATAGTTGCTTTGCATCCTTAGCATCATGGAACTTGAGTAGGTGACCATCAGGAATAGCGAAAAGAGAATGTTGAGAGCCTTATCTTGATTCCTTATTGTAGCAGCTGGCAAGATGGGTTTAGGTGCTTTAGGTTGTCCAGGAATTTCTACAGGTTCTTCCACAACTTCATTACCATTGACAATCACATTCCAAAGTGCATGGTCTCTAATTGCAATGTACTGCCTCATCTTCATGCTCCATAGATCGTATTCTCCCTTCTTGATAATTGGTATTCTTAGTGAGGTGATTGATGGTGGTGGTGCAGCTTCAGTCGACATCTTTAGGGTTTTGTAAAATAGGTTTTGAGGGTTTCTTCTTAGTCAGAGTTTCCACACAAGCTCTGATACCACTTGTTGGATCGATGTACTCTAACCAAACTAACTATATAGCTTGTTAAGGGTTTAATAACCTTGGATAAATCCTAAGTTATTAACAATGAAACACTAAGCAAACTTTATTAAGTATGCGGAATTTACTTAACAAAGCTAAGAAGAATTAACTTTAACTTTCAACGATATTATTAATAACTCTAAATCTGCTTGTTATGCGGATTCTTTAACAACTATAAAACTCTAATATTGTACTTCTCTAAAACTCTACAAACACGTATATTCTAATGCCAACCTAGGGGTTCTTTTATAGGCTTAAGGATAACCCTAGTCGGTTTACAATTTGTAACCTTGTGCGACAAGTAATCTAAACAAAGAATATTCTAGAATAACAAAGCTTTCCATAAACGAATATAGCAGTTCTTTAGCTTTGCAGTACTTTGACTTTGACAGCAGTCCTTTGACTTTCACTTAGCAGTACTTTGAATTTCTAGCACTTTGACTTCTTCAGTACTTTGACTTTCATATCCCAACAGAGGATATCTAATGATGGTTTTTGGTAAGAAAATAGAGTTTTTATGAGTACAACTAAGTGCTTAAGCATGATACTCAGATTTTGAATGTGTCACATGTGGTCAAATGACCCTAGAGATCAGATGATAACTCAAAGAAAATTTGGAAAATTCCTTAAAAATTCTAACAAATGTAAAACTAGTTTTTAGCCTATTTTGGGATAAGGATGACTAAAAACAATTTTCTAAAATTGAGAGAAATATCAAGTTAGGTGTTTTAAGATGCGAGAAACAATGTGTGAACATTGGAGCGGAAATATGGTGAGTTTTGATGAAGCGAAAAATCAAAAACACCTTGAAAGTGATCCTAAGTTAGTTATGAGTGAATGTGAGACCAACTGAGTTTAAATGAGGACTTAAGGGTCCTAAAGTAACATGTTTAACTAGTCTAATAAGGTTTGGAAGATTGGATTGGTGTTAAAGTGTAGAAATCCCATATCTGTTCACCCGGATCCCACGGATCCTTCATAGGAGGGATCCGGCTAGTTATAGCCCAGGGATTCGGCTACTGCTGACTAGTAGCTTCATAGAATCTGTGCATATTTTGCACTTCTTAACAAATTACAAACCTAATTATTTCTACATCAAGCAATCATGTATGTAAGCAAGGTATATCAAGCATGGTATGTAAGAGTGACAAAAAGGCAAACAAATGTTAGGATCCAAATAATATTGTGTTAGATGATTCGGGTGGTCTTGGGAGATCAAAATACATGTTTTCCATTTTAGAGAGAGAAAGTAGTGAGAGAGGGTGTTCTTGCTAGAGGTTTACACAAATTGTAGAGTATTAGATTATGAAGCACCACCCCTTCCATGGATGGAAGGGGTATTTATAGTTACAAGAAATACGACCTCCTATCGGCCTGTGGATCAGGGATACAGTGGGTAAAGACCCGTCCTTCCTCCACGGTGTTACACTACGCTAAACTAAACTAATAACTAACTAATAAACTGATAAACAACGTAAATAACGACATGTCTACGAGCTAACTTATGCTAGATCATAATTGGGGTGACCGACACTTTAACATGGAATTTTCTAATTCCTAACAATCTCCCCCTAAGGGAGGTCACCCCATGAAGTACATTTTGCTTTCTAGCTTTCTATCTTTGACTTCGTTCTTGAGCTCGTAGACTTCAATTCTTCAATTCTGCAATCTTTGTGCTTAAGCAGTGATTCTTCCAAGTCCGCATAGATTAGTACTTTAAGTGGAGGCCTTTGAACTGATCCACATCTTTGATGATCTTTGAGCTTTCTTTGAGATCATCAGCCACAGTAAATCTCTGGATCACCCTTTATTGTGTTGCCATCATGTGAAGTTGTGACTTTTGGACCGACATGCTCACACTTTCTGGATCATGACATCTTTCCATCAGAGTAGCGGAAGCCTTACTGGTTCATGATATTTGCAGCAGCGAAGCATAAGCATAGTATGAAATATCAGAGCCAGGTTATGTAGATATGCACCAGTCATGATTTCTTCAAATTAAGTGTGGATGCTGTGAACATGCGGCTTTGGATTGACTCCTCAATTCTGATCAGCTGCAATCGTCGGGGTGTACCTGCATACGACAGTTAGCAATAAAGTGCACGAAAGTGTCTTTGATCACTTTCGTTGAATTGAGGTACACGGCCCACGGTTCCCCGTTGATCAGTACAAGTACTGCCTGTGATCAGGTAGGATTCCTAAGAATCTCCTTGACAGGGTTTCGCAGCTGTTCTAGCTGTTCTCAAACCGGAACGTCTCAAAGAAGACAACACGGAGTGAGTGAACCAGCAAATTGAGATTCACTGATTGATGAAAAATGATTTGAAAAACAATCGCGTATTGCTTGAAGAAAGAGTTTTGCAATACGACGAAGGTTTTATGAGAAGGATCAATTTTCAATCAAAATACTTTTTGTATAAGAGAATGAGTACACATTCGACGTGCTAGCGAAAAGAAGAGATTCGCACATTGAACGGTTTTTCTAAAAGTATTTTTCAATCAGAGATACTTTTTGAATTTTGAAAACATAAGTACACATTCGACGTGCTAGAGAAAAGAAGATTTGCACATCGAACGGTTTTTCCAAAAGTATTCGTCAATTCCATTCCTGGACCAAGGTTGATTCAAGACTAAATCGCCCCATTGTTTCTATCCAGTTGTCACAAGTTTGATCTTTTGCAAGATTTCACATGTCACCCACCAAGAGCTTGTTGGATGTTGGCTCTAGAAGGATTTCCATCTTCATTGTGAATATTTTTACATATCACTCGGATGTTCTGGCAATACCACAAGGATAATGCGTAGGACTCTTAATATATACTTACTTACCACATTGTGTGAAAAAGAAAGTCTACAAGAATTTAGTGTCCTAACGAGATATTGTGGATGATCTCTTGGCTCTAGACTCAATTAGTGCACATTTGGTTCCTGTGTCGGAGACTAGGGAGAGGGTCTTCTTCTTCAATATCAACAATCTCTAAGAGAAAGTCGATAGATAATGTCGGTTCCCCGTGAGAATGAAACAAGTCCTTTTAAGAGGAACTTGAGTAGCTTGGGAAGTTTAGGTGCACTGCGTCACTGGGTCCATGACGTCTTGTCTTCAATACCAGTGTTACCTTGGTAAACACCAGTAGCATATGTATTGAACCCGGTTTCTGCCCTAAGGTTGAATTGATGGAGGGCTATTTCTTTTCACCCTTTTTCACATTCAGTTCTTTTTCATTCTTCAACCCCTTCAGTGCTTACCGAGACTTCATAACTAGAACCTTGTTGGGTTTATTCCAGTACTAGCTCTGTCTCAGTCCGCACTCTTCCCATATTCTCATTTTTCTCCTTTTTTTCAATATTCCTAAGGACTCTACACTATCTAGTGGAATATCCCTGGGAAGATCCCTCCGGTTCTGGCGGATCGTGGGAACGAATACCTAACCTAACCATCCTTATAACTCCATGCATAAAGTAAATTGGTCGGTCTTTTGGTATTGTTCTTTCCTTCATGAAACCAATTAAAAAATCATTTGGAAAAACAATCAAGGTACTTGTGATACGAGATCAAAGCATTTTGTACCTTAATAGTTTTGATCATTTAGAAAACCTCCCCCTCAACATGTGCGTATGATTTAGAAATTGTTTAGCACAAGGATGCAAGAGGACTTTGAAATATTTTCTTTGATCACAATTTTCATACGAAAAAGCCATTTGATTTTCATGGTAAAATTCTCCCCCTCAATATGTGTGTAAGATATTTTAAAAACATTTTTATCACATAGAGGCAAGAGTTCTTTTGAAGCACATCCACAATCACAAAATCCATTAAGAAAACCATTTGAAAACACAATCAAGGTACTTTATAATCTCTTTTAAAAAACTTTTGTACCTCGATGGTTTTGCTCCCCCTCAATATGTGCTTCGAGATTCGAAAGCGTTTAGCACATATGAGAGAGCAGCCTGCACAACTGAATCAAAACGATCAACTTTTATCAAATTTCATTATTAAATCACAAATTCTCCCCCGATCAAAAAATATCAAATCCTTTGAGATTTTGGATCCCAAGTGATTTAATTAGGTTTAGAAAACATGGGAGAAAATGTGGCCTTGTTTAAATACTCATCTGGTTTTTGGATAAATCCTCCTCCTCAACATGTGCATTGTGTATTTGAAATCGTTTGGCACATGGAGGCAGGAGTGCCTTTGAAGGACTAAAACCAATTCCATTAAAACAGATTTGAGATTTAAATCACGATCTCTACCCCGATCAGAAATATCAAACCATTTGAGATTTGTGATCCCAACTGATTTAAATCATTTAGAAAAATTTGGGGAAAGACGTGGCAAGATTCAATTTTGAAAGATGACAAATAAGGACCATTTTAAGACATTAAAGATTGTTAGTGTCAGGTATGATAGTTTTTAAGAGATCTTTTAAGTAAAACAAAACAATTTCACAATCAAACAAGAACATAAAAGATTTCATTTTGAAAGACCTTGATTCTAAAGAAAAAATCATACCATGACATAACATTAAATCTTTAGATCACCACTTTTAGTTGTACAAAACGGACTTTTTGAAGATATATTGTATGAAAATATTTTAAATTAAATCACTCTCCCCCTCAATCGATGACCGAAGTCGATAATTGAGTGACTTAAGTTTTGATAAAATGAAGTCCGGTGATTTTCAAAATTTAGTCCAATATATTTTCAAAACAATATATTCCATTTTCAAGACAATTTATTCAAATTTATTCAAAATTGTTTAAAAATGGTATCCTACACAAAGATACGTTAGGTGGTTGAGAAGCTTCTGTTGTTGTTGCTGTAGGGTTTGGAAGAAAAACCGTCTGCTGATGCAGTGAGACTTCTTCTTACGTTGCATTTTGAATGCCAACTGAGGTCAAATTAAGCTCTGTTTCTTCAATCACTTAGAAGAAAACCATTTGCTGATGCAGTGAGACCTCTTACGTTGCATTTATGCCAACTCTCCATTGAAGTCCAATTAAGCTCCGTTTCTTCATTTGTCAACCCAAGAATCATTACCCTTTCCTTGCGGCATCCAATCATGTTCATTTGTGGGATCCGGATCGGGAACATTCTTATATACCAATATACCTGCATATGTTAGTGAACACACATACAAATATATGGTGGTCGACATCACCCAAACAGCAATCGACTAGTAAAAGTCAATTCAACATATCAATCAGATCATAAAAGGTATGGGAATAAATGTGTTCATCAAACTCTAATCATCTAAACCTAACAATCACATCCTAGAAAACCTAGTCCTTCAACATAGGCAATTGTATTTTACAGATAAGCACGTAGGATGATTAAGATAATCTCGTTAGATGATATAGATTTGAAAACATTCTCCCTCTCAATCAATGACTTAGATTTCTGAAAAGTTTAAAAGCGCTGAAGTCATTGATTGAGTTTTCAATTTTAACGAAAACTCTAAAACTGATTGTATTTCAAGCAACTCATTTACCACCATTTTTAAAAACAACAAATATTTTTCTGAAGAATTTTTAGACGGAAAAACATTTGTGTAGGAACAGCAGTCCTTTGACATACTTTCCTCATATTGTTTTAGGAAAAGTGCACGAAATTTGTGAAAAACTTTTAAGCGTAGCACTTTCCTTCCTTTTAAGAGCGGGTTGCTATCTGAAATGATAGCAAGCCATATTTTGAAGCGCGGGTTACAGTCTGAAATAACTGTAAGCCATATTTAGAGACATGTTTTAGAAAGAAATATTTACACCTCCTGCTCGAACTTCATCTATGGTCCCGTGCCATTATTGAATGACATTTCTAAGACCGTAGATGTTATCGATACCAGGAGACATGTCTTGAACAACAATATTTTTGGTATTTTTCTAATTTTATAATTTTTATGGGTTTTTGTTGGTTTTATATTTCTCTATTTTGTTTTAGTTGGTTTTATATTTTTGTATTTTGTTTTTATTGGTTTTATATTTTTGTATTTTGTTTTCTGATAAATATTTACAAAGATAGAATAGATGATATAGTTAAAGAAGATGATGATACGAGTACCGAGATAAGGATATCGAACAGCCCCGTTGTAGAAGAAAGAAGTCATCATCCCTTAAACATCCACCACCAAAGCTTCCAAGGGCTCTTGCATTGAGAGAAATTGAACCATCTGAAAGTGAGACTCTGGCAGCTTCATCCCCAAACCGAAAATCCATAAGATGAGCAAATTCGAAGCTCTATTTCAAGCTTGCCTTAGCCAGGTGCACAGATAAGCACACCACTATCATACAATCCGCTGCTCCATTTAAGAACGATAATCAAGGATCTCCATTCGGGGTTATATCATCAAGAAGAATAGCAACGTATCATCCCACTCATAAATAATCATCTCAAATTTCATAACCACTGAATTCTGACGCAATCCATTCCAAAAGGTGTCAAGAGAGCAATTCCCCCAAGTAGTTGAATTGTTGCAGTCAGCCTCTTTGTATAATGCTCTAGAACTCTCCCAAATACACTTCATGAGGGGAATGAAGAACACCTTCCCATGTTCACATTTTTCTTCCCTGATGAACGTGTATGAAGCTCAAGAACCCGAAGTACACCAATATCCAAGAACTCTCCCGAATACACATCAAGAGGGTAATGTAGAACACCTCCCCTATGTTCACATCTTTCGTCCCTGATGAATGTGTATGAAGCTCAAGTATCCGAAGTATACCAATACACAAGGAATGAATAACTGATAACATTGAAGAAGCAGACCAAGTCACTGATTATCTCTGCGGGTGACAATCTCTGCGGATGTCAACACCGGAATAAGTGATTATATCTCTGAATCACTGATTAAGCCCTCAAGTGAGACAACTGAGCGCCCCCAATGTACACAATTCTCTCTCCCCTGATGATTGCGATAACATCGAGATCATCACACCAGTGTACCTCTTTTATCTTCAGAAACATTCATTTACATCACTTCCCCCTCGACGTTGGAATAAGAACACTAAACGCTTTGATGAGTAAAACCTTGAGTTTCTCTGCGGTCATGACATTTGTTTTCCCGGGATATCTTCAATTACTTAGAAGTATTAAGTTCATCAAGTTTACTCGCGTTTAGATACGTGTCTCCTTCCCCCTTGTTGGTTTTGACACTTCAGAATCAATAACATATTATAAGCCCAAATACTTGAAATCTTTATGAGAAGAACACTTGTAATCTTGTAGGAATCAACTTGCTAAAGTACATTGTGAGCAAATCTAATTGGGGATTAAATTTGACATATCACATTCCCCCAATTAGTGCTCTCCCCTAAACCGACAATCTTTATGATGAATGCTTGAATTAAGAAGAAGTATTTGGATTATCAAATGCAACACGTCTTTAGTCTTCTAACATGCAGCATAAAATGTAGAACCGACTGTAGACTTGACCTTCTTCAAGATTGTCCAGTTGGGGAATAGATAGTTAACATCTTCAACTCACACCAAAAAGCATCCCACCAAAAAGCATCCCAATTAACTTACATCTTGCAAATCCCCTTAACTAAAATCCCTCCCAATCAAACAAGAACAGAAAGATGTTCATCAAGGAAATCAGCAATCAGGCTGCAACGAACACACAAGATGGTAACACCAAACTACCAATCACATCAAACAAGAACAGAGAGATTGTTCGGAATCATCATGTTGATGTATACGTGAAGCATTAACCGGAAGCACTTTGTCGATAAACTCATCAATCCGAGTGAAGATGTCAACCAACGACTCTTAGAAGAAACTCCATGTAAAGATGATCCGATAAGAAGAAGCTCGGTTCTTACATGATTTAGGAGCCGTTTGACCGTATATTCTCAAATATTAATCAATCATGCCAAAAATTCACACTTCTTCTCCCCCTCAAGAATTGCATACGGGGATGCCATTCTTGATTAAATAAGTGAAAATCATCCGAATGTTCTATTCACACATCTCTCCCACAAAATAAGCACGTGATGTCGCCATCTTCATTATAATCGAGCAAGTGGAATGAGAAAACAATCAGTGGTAGCCCGGTTCACTTGAAGACTGAAGCGCATGGAAAAAGTATGAAGCATGTTGATGAGAATGGTCATAATAAGAAGATTTCTCTTCTTCAGAAGATAAAGCGCACTGACACGTACACTTTTCTTTTCTTTGGAGAACGAGGCATGAACTGTTGTGTTCATACGTCATTATGTTGAAGTACGAGGCCTGAACTGATGTGAACAGACGTCATAATCTCTCTCTTTTCAGCTCTCTTAGCAAAACATGTAATCAACCCCATTATCATTCAGTAGGCTCTTTGTAGTGACAGCTGATGGAGAAAACCCAATATGATGAATTTGACCCTGAAGTAAACTAACCCGAACTCGTGACTTAAACTTGCACATATGTAACGAAGAGCGGTGCCGAGAATTCATGCTCCATTGAATCTCTTAAGTACTCTATACTCTTCAACCAACCAACCATCAAGTAATAGACGTACATTACCTCTTGAAAATCCACAATTGAATGTGACACTGAGCACTACAACGTAACTCCTTTAAGTGATAGTTATTTTGAGGTGATAAGAGCCCAATTCCCCCAAGTGGTAAAAGAAGAGGTAAAAGTCACCCAACAATAACTAGATTTCCAAGTCTTCGTTTTTGATAATAAGCTCGAACAAGGATCTTGAAGAATCTTCATCCAACCATCCCCGATATCTTCAGATACTAAGTACACTCGCCCGTGATATTTCACTTCAACCTCAAATAAATAATAGTGAATTAACGCCGTTGTCACATCTTCTGAACAGCTCAAGTCTAGCCTTCTTTGACATCTAAATGAACTATGATAATGGTTTCATCCCGACCATGGTTAAAAGCACATAACCCCGTAAAACCATGTAGTAACCAAACTGCCATGACGAATATCCAAACACACATCCAATTAACGAAGTACACCCTTTTATCCCTTCTTCAAAACAGAACCCGTAACACCAGCATCAGAAGACCCCGAAATACGCTTTCCTTTCTCCAAGATGGTTCCATCATCACGGAATTTTACAATTCTATAGTTTAAACCGAGAAATAGTTTCTTTCGCGGGATTTTACAAAACCAAGAATAAACCGTATGATTGATCCAGAAATGCACTTTACAATTACCAGGATGTTTCCATTGTCACGGGATTTTACATGTCTGTGATTTAAACCGAAAAATAGGTTCTTTCGCGGGATTTTACAAAACCAAGACAAAACCGTAAACAATGCCAGCTTGAATGTGTTATGGCAACTTTGGTTTCGGTGAATATCTGTTTTAGGGGAACATGCAGTGGTTTATCAGCGATTAATCATCATCATCAAGAATTCTATACCCATTTGTAGACAACATCACAAACCATACTAAGTCAAGTAGTATTAAACTCCTTTTCCCTGGAGGTTAACCGTAAAACATCAGAGTACCCGTTTCTCCCCCATGATGGTTTCGAACTTTCGGAAGCATCATAACGTGTACGATCATTAGCACGAGAAGTTCTTGTCATAAGCAAACATCTTGAAAAATCATAACTGACGCAGAAGATTCTTGAAAGATTTCGCTTAGACTGTGAGGTATCATTAACAAAATGGCGTCGAATATCTCATGGGAATTGCTGAAATTGATCCGCCAATGATTCAACGGCTAATAGAAATGACCACATGAGGAGATAACCCGATACGACTATCTTGAAAAGAAAGGAGACATCCCAACATAGTGACTTACTGCTTGTTCTATATTTTTGAACAATCCACAACGCCGTGTGACACTAAGAACTAAAACTTCCTTAAGGTGATAGTTATACACTGTGAGCACGACGACGTAACTCCTTACATCAGTTATAACCAGATTGTCAATTCATAATCACTTAAAGTGATAGTTATGTCCCAACAAGTTATCTTGAGACATGCATCCAACCAACCAACGTCTCAAAGATAAAGAAGTTCACCCGTTAAACGTCACTTCAATTTCTCGTTAATAATACCGTACAAAAACCCCGTAGTCATTTATCACTTTTTCGCTCAAGCCGTGAATTTAGTATCCTTTCGTGAAATTTTAATCATACCAAAAATACCAATATTAGTCCAAAATTTATTAAAACAATAAGTCTTAATAAACCTTTCGGATTATAACAGAAATGGCAACCCATCAGATTCAACATTGTATACAGCCCATTGCATCTTTCAAGTCAGCCCAATTCGAATTCAATATCAAACCCCATAGACGAATTATAACAAAAAGCCCAAGGTCTAGTCCAAATATGTGAAGCCCACTTCCAAACTCACACAAGTATCCGGTGTTGTGTATACCATAAGTACTCACACATTTACCCTAAACCTAAAATACAAGTGATAAACAAGACCCCTACCAACAAACAAATGCATCTCTCCCATCTAACTGATCAATATTCCATCAATCTCAGAATCCATTATCCTCTATCATTAGAAACGAAGCACACACATAGTAACTAACCCCACCAATATTATTCGAGGTCAATCTTTTATGGCGAAGCATGAAAGAAATGTCTTCAAGATCATTAAAATGTGGTCTCGGGTAAGATTAATTATGTGTTGTATTTTGTCCGTGTGTATGAGTTGAACGAGCCAAAGAAAACAAATAACATATTTGTTATATTGTTTCGCTTTTAGTGTTCGGATATTAATTGAAGCTATGCTTCACACTTATAGATCTGTGATGATAATGATTCATTTGAAATAATCTATAAAAGATTACAAAACAAACGAATCGATCTGAGATTACTTGTATATTTTCTTTTTGAGTCTTGATTGAATGAGAGATGGGGAGTGATTGTGAGGGTACTTGAAGTGAGTCTAGATGTAGGTTGTACTTGATGCTTTGGGTCTGTCGAGATGGTTTCCATTTTCTACACGTGCTCGACCAATTTGAGTCGAATCTGATAATGGCTCTTTTAAAACCGATTGTAGTAACCCATGGACCGATGATGTTAGGATACTGAGGTCGATGATTGAGTTTATGGTATATGGTATATTGTGGTCTAAGCTCTTGTGGTCTTTGGTCATTTAGGTATGTGGTCGAGAGGTCAAGTCTTCTCATTCTTCCTTTCTGTCCAAGTCGCTAGCAAAGTCGCTACGGCCAACTCGCCACGGCCAACTCGCTAGGCCAACTCGCCACGGCCAAGTCGCTAGGCCAACTCGCCACGGCCAAGTCGCTAGGCCAACTCGCCACGGCCAAGTCGCTAGGCTAACTCGCCACGGCCAAGTCGTTAGGCTAACTCACCACGACCAAGTCGCTAGGCCAAGTCGTAGCGACTTGTAAAGACAAGTCGCTATAAGAGGTGCAATGCATCTGGTCAGTATTGTGTCAAATCGCTAGCAAGATTTTTTATGTTTTCCGATGAGTTTTCCGGTCAAATTCCGACCATATTCATGACACACCCAGAAAACTGCATAAAAACTCTTCATTGACCCGTTGACATCACTAATATGACCAGAATGATATGACTATGATATGACCATAACTGTTTGGACAAAAAGACTTGACACAAAACAGATGATAGACCAAGACTTTCAAGACTTTTTGACTAACATAATATGAACAAAGAACAAAGACTTTTTGACCACAGTCTAAACGATGAAACACAAAGAATCCGTATAGACAAAAACTTGACACAAAAGATATTGTAGCCTTTTGAATATCTGGACTTATTATTTTTAACCAAAGAAAGGATACAAAGAATCAATAATAACTTGTTAAAACTAGTTTTCAGAAGTAGTAAGCCAAAAAGAATAATTTTTCAGACCATACATACGATGTAAAAACAGTTTAACAAAAACCAAAAAACCACCATAACCATGATACTAAACCACACAAATCAACACAATACAATAACCTTGGCTCTGATACCGATTGTTAGGATTCAAATATTATTGTGTTTGATGATTCGGGTGGTCTTGGATGATCAAAATACATGTTTTCCATTTTAGAGAGAGAAAGTAGAGAGAGAGGGTGTTCTTGCTAGAGGTTTACACAAAAGTTGAATATTAGATTGAAAGCACCACCCCTTCCATGGATGGAAGGGGTATTTATAGTTACAAGAAATACGACCTCCTATCGGCCTGTGGATCAGGGATACAGTGGGTAAAGACCCGTCCTTCCTCCACGGTGTTACACTACGCTAAACTAAACTAATAACTAACTAATAAACTGATAAACAACGTAAATAACGACACGTCTACGAGCTAACTTATGCTAGATCATAATTGGGGTGACCGACACTTTAACATGGAATTTTCTAATTCCTAACAGCAAATATGTGGAAAACCGACTTCTTGATTTTAATTAAGTAGTTGTAAAATTCTCATTAGGGTCGCCTAAGTTAGGGTGTCATTATTTTAACGTTGTACCATCTACTGCTATTAAGTCCTAAGATAACGAAATATTTGTTTAAGATGTTTTACAAACCATTGTTTGAATTAAGGTCCTCGACCTTACCTCCCCCTTCACTCAAACTTATCTTCCAACGCCTCCAAGCTTTGCCAACCCTTCAAGCCTACTTCTTCTTCTTCCCCATAAGAAAGTTGGCAAGACATTTAAACATCCCCTCGTTTGTTGAAATTCTTGAGATGGGCTTGACATGTTCGGCAATTGCTCAATGTAAGCCACGGGGTCAAGTTAATAGTAGCCTATAGGGTTGCTTCCTTCTCCCTCCCTTTCTTCGTGTTAGGAATTAGAAATTCCATAGTGAAAAGTCGGTCACCCCAAATATAATCTAGCATAAGTTAGCTCTTAGACATATCGTTATTTACTTGTTTAGTAGTTAGTTATTAGCTCAGTTTAGCTTAGTGCATCACCATGGAGGAAGGACGGGTCTTTACCCACTGTATGCCTGATCCACAGCCCGACATGAGGGCGTTTAGTTTGTAACTATAAATACCCCTTCCATCCTTGGAAGGGGTGGAACTTCTAATCTAACATTGCATTTGTTCTGTTAAACCTCTCTCTAGAATTCCCTCTCATCTCTTTCACTCTCTTAACAATGGCATACTTGTTTAATCATTTCCCTAGACCACCCGAATCATCAAACAACATAATAAATATGATCCTACAAATGGTATCAGAGCCCAGGTTGTGTTGTTTGTGTTGATTCTCATGTTCGACTCATGGTTTTATGCGGTTCTTTGAATGCGGTTATATGTTGGTTGATTCGTATGGGTTGTGATAACAAAGCTTTGTGTTGTTTGTTGGTCAACTCTTGTGTTGTACTAAGTTTGTTGAGTGTGGTATTAAAAAGTTTCGGTGTTGTTTGATTGATGCGTGTTGCAGTTTGTTGTTGTTTTTGATATTAGTCACTGGTTTTTCACTTGACATGGTTAAAATTATTTGTTACATGTTCTATTGCTGTTCTGAAACTGATGTGATCATATCTATTCTAACAACTTTATAACAGAATATTCATGAAGTTTGATAAGCAGTTTTTTAAGCAGTCTGTATGTTTCTAATCGCCGTTTAAGCATTCTGGGTCTGCTAAAGATGTTAATTCTTCAGTGCAGTTTGTCAAAGAAAACGTAGTATGCGATTTGTCTAAAATGGTTTTTTTGAAAGCATTTTGATAAGTGCAATTTGTTTAAAGGTTATGCGTTTTGACGCTCTCCTGTGATTTGTAAACTGAAGCGGTTTGTCAGGGATAAAAGCATAAGCGGTTTGTGTTTGATAACTGGGATGCGATTTGTTATATCAAAGCGTTTTGACCTTTGATTAAAGCGACTTGATTCATTTTGGATGCGTTTTGTTAAATGGAGATAAATGATGCGGTTTGTCTAAAATGCTTTTTGAAGAAAGAGGTTTAAAATCAGGTTTTGAATGGGGTGCGGTTTGTCATCAAGAATGCGTTATGAAATATGAATGATGCGTGTTGACGCTAATTTATGAAGCGGTTTGTTGACTATAATCGAATGTCAAAAACTCAAAACTATTTCCAAATCTTGAAAATGATTAATGATCAATTGCTTCAACTAATCTTGTCGAGAAATCAAAACAAAATCATAACAACAACAAATAAACAGTATTCAAAGGACATCAAAGTTCATAACCACAATCATCATTTCAAATACCAAACTTAAGTCAAACATCAATAATTATCTCATCTACAACCACATGACTCAACAACAACAACATCATCAAGTCGTTATATCACTAGTCTTCATCAACAATCAAGCAAGAAATAAGTTTCATAATAATTTCAGTTTGGCTAACAATGTGCACAATCTCAGATTTGTTGTCGGGTTTATCAAAAACTCTTCATGACATCAAAGGTCCAAAACCCTTTACAACCATCATCATTGATTTTTTGAAGGCAAAGCTTCAATTATGTTCGAACTTAAAATTGGTAAAATAACACTTAGGTTATTTTCCGTTTTTCTTGTTCGGTTTTTTGTTGCTTCTCTCGGTCTCACAAGATTCATTACAACTAATGATTAAAACTAGATCTCAGCCTTGTTCCTTGTAAGTGGTTCTTCAAACACATAGATATCATTCTATCTATTCACAAAGGAACATATGCCTCATAGATCTTGTTAGGAGTTAACTCCTTTGAATATCCGAATCTCATATGGAAAAGACAACAACATAATTGGTTATCATCTTCACCTTGTTTTCATTGAATACTAACATGATAACACAAGCAAATATTGAGTATTTAAACCTACCTTGAAGTCGTCTCAATGATCCAAGCCAACCCTATGGCATCCTCGATCTGAGGATAACGAAAACCAAGTTTTCATGATTGTTTCATGGTGGGTGATAATGATTTTGGTCTAAGATGATTATTTTTTGGAGTACGTTTTGTTACTGAATTAGAGAAGGAGGCGAACAAAAAATGATTA
Source organism: Chrysanthemum seticuspe (assembly GCA_019973895.1). NCBI lineage: Eukaryota > Viridiplantae > Streptophyta > Magnoliopsida > Asterales > Asteraceae > Chrysanthemum > Chrysanthemum seticuspe. The sequence goes on from BPTQ01000007.1 coordinate 128,998,035, forward strand.
GGGTTTAGTAGTATGCGAATTATTAGGTCAAGTGGGTGATTAAGTGGTCTTTATACCCTGAAAGTTTAGGGCTACATCTGTCATGTGAATGGGCCGTGTGTTATTTGACCGGGTGGACTTTATCTTAGATCTTGTATATTGTGTGTTGGACCAATTTGGTGAACCTGTCGTGATTACTTGGACTTAATTGTGATAACTAACATAACTACAAATTACCAATTATATTTGTAATTATATTACAAATTCGTATTTGTAATTCGTATTTCCCACTTATGTTAGTTTGGATTTGATAATTAGGGCAGATTGTATGTTTTAATTGTGGGCTTGGACCGTGATTGAGTAAGTTGTGTGATAACGTAGATTTGGACGTTGGACTTGGATGGTTGGATTGACTTTCATGGACCGGGCCTCGATTTTTACAAGTAACCAAGTTTGGGGCGTACACATGACTAGTTCATCTGGGCTTCTTAATATTTGGATTTTATGAGATTTGGATAATAAAAGATTTGATTTATTGAAGAGATTTGATGATAATGCGATTTGATAATGAGATTTATTGATGAGATAAGATTTGATGATGAGACTCGTTGTGTTATGCGATTTGATACTTTGGTTTATGCATTTTCACGGAGATTATTATAGCGCGGCTTGAAGTGTTTATTGGAAAATGCTGTCTACGGGGTTGTTTGGACGGTATTTCTTATTTGGATTTGAAGTGAGGATTTTCCCGGCACGTTTACTTATTTCGTCTTCTTCCTTCTACCCTTCCGCGAAGATGACTTGTTTGGGCATTTATAGAGTGTGATAAAGACTTGGCTATTTAGTTACTTTCATGATTCTTTCTCGCTTAACCCACAACGTAACTATCACTTCGGTGTCTCACGCAGTTGAGGATACGTCAAGAGGTTTTGTACATTGGGTACACCGTTTCTTTTCCACAAGAATTAGTACAAGCTTAAGTAACAGATCTGGAGAATTCTACTTCATGTTCAAACTTGGTATATCGGGTTTACTTCTTCTTGTGGTCAATGCAATAGCCGACCAAATACGTGAATCGTGTGTTTACCAAAGTGTTCAAAGGATGAGATGTGATCAGCAATTCCCATAGATTATTCGATGCCACAGAATGTCAATGATACTTCACAGTCTAAGCAAAATCTTTCAAGAATCTTTAACGTCAGTTATGATTTTTCAAGATGTTTGCTTATGACAAGAACTTCTCATGCAAATGATAGTACACGTTATGATGCTTCCGATGTTAGAAACCATCATGGGGGAGAAACGCGTACTTTGATGTTTTACAGTCAACCTCAGGGGGAAGTAGTGTATACTAATCGACTTAGTATGGTTTGTGAAGTTGTCTACATATGGGTAAAGAATTGTTGATGATATTATTGATGATGGAGAAGAATCGTTGATGAACCGCCGCATGTTACCCTAAAACAGATATTCACCAAAACCAAAGCTGTCATAACACATTCAAGCTGATATTGTTTACGGTTTTGTCTTGATTTTGTAAAATCCCGCGAAAGAATCTATTTCTCAGTTTAAATCATAGATGTGTAAAATCCCGTGATAATGGAATCATCCCGGTGTATGTAAAGTGCATTTCCGGCTCGATCTCTCGGTTTATTCTTGGTTTTGTAAAATCCCGCGAAAGAAACTATTTCTCGGTTTAAACTATAGAATTGTAAAATCTCGTGATGATGGAACCATCCTGGAGAAAGGGAAAGTGTAATTCTAGATCTTATCTAATGCTGGTGCTATGGTTTCTTTTTCTAAGAATGGATAAAGGGTGTACTTCATGAATTAGGTGTTTGTTTGGATTTTCTTCATGACGGTTTGGTTACTTCAATGTTTCACGGGGTTATGCTCATTAAACAATGGTTGGGATGAAACCATTATCATAGTTCACTTAAAACATTAAAGGAGGCGAGATTTGAACCTTTAACCAGAAGACGTGACAACGGCGTTAATTCATTATTATTTATTTGAAGTTGAAGTGAAATTTCACGGTCGAGTGTACTTAGTATCTGAAGGTATCGGGGATGGTTGGATGAAGATTCTTCGAGATCCTTGTTCGAGCTTCTAATATTTTCAAAAATGAAGACTTGGAAATCTAGTTATTTTTGGGTGACTTTTCCTTTTCTTTTACCACTTGGGGGAATTGGGCTCTTACCACCACAAAATAACTATCACTTTAAGGAGTTACGTTGTAGTGCTCAGTGTCACATTGAATTGTGGATTTTCAAGAGGTGATGTACGTCTAATACTTGATGGTTGGTTGGTTGAAGAGTATAGAGTACTTAGAGATTCAAAAGGGCATGAATTTTCGGCACCGCTCTTTGTTACATATGTGCAAGTTTAAGTCACGAGTTCGGGTTAGTTTACTTCAAGGTCAAATTCATCATATTGGGTTTTCTCCATAAGTTGTCACGACAAAGAGCCTACGGAATGATAATGGGGTTGATTACAAGCTTGCCAAGAGTAGATGAAAAGAGAGAGATTATGACATTTAAACACAACAGTTCAAGCCTCGTACTCTAAAGAAAAGAAAAGTGTACGTTTCAGTGCACTTTATCTTCTGAAGAAGAGAAATCTTCTTATTAATGACCCTTCTCAGCAACATGCTTCATACGTTTTCCATGCGCGATCAGTTATCAAGTGAACCGAACTACCGATAATTGTGTTCTTATTCCACTTGCTTAATTAAAATGACGATGGCGACATCATATGCTACATTTGAGGGGGAGAAGTGTGAATAGACTACATTATGAAGATATTCACTTGGTTAATCAAGAATGGCAACTCTGTATGCAATTCTTGAGGGGGAGAAGAAGTGTGATAATTCTGCATGGTTGATTGACTTATAAGAATATATGGTCATACGGCTCCTAACTCATGTAAGAACCGAGCTTCTTCTTATCGGGTCATCTTTACACGGAGTTTCTTCTAAGAGCCGTTGGTTGACATCTTCTCACGTACTGATGAGTTTATTGACAAAGTGCTTCTGGTTAATGCTTCACGTACACATCAACATGATGATTCTGAACAATCTCTCTGTTCTTGTTTGATGTGATTGGTAGTTTGGTGTTACCATTTCGTGTGTTCGTTGCGGGCTGATTGTTGATTTCCTTTATGAACATCTTTCTGTTCTTGTTTGATTGGAAGGGATTTTAGTTAAGGGGATTTGCAAGATGTAAGTTAATTGGAATGCTTTTGGTGAGTTGAAGATGTTAACTTTCTATTCCCCAACTGGACAATCTTGAAGAAGGTCGAGTCTATAGTCTATTCTACATTTTCTGCTGCATGTTAGAAGACTAAAGACGTGTTGCATTTAATTATCCAAAGACTTCTTCATGTTCAGGGCATTGTCAGTTTAGGGGAGAGCACTAATTGGGGGAGAGTGAAATGTCAGATTTAATCCCCAATTAGACTTGCTCACATTCTTCAGCAAGTTGATTCTCACAAAGATTAAAAGTGGTCTTCTCAAAAAGATTTCGAGTATATGGGCTTACAAAGTGTTGCTGATTCTGAAGTATCAAAACCAACAAGGGGGAAGGAGACACACATCTAAAAGCACAACGAGTAAACTTGATGAACTTAATTCTTCTAAGTGATTGAAGAAATCCTAGGAAGACAAATGTCATTACCGCAGAGAAACTCAAGGTTTGACTCATGGCGTTTAGTTTTATTATTCCAACTATGTGGGGGAAGAGATGGAAGAGTTAGTTTCTGAAGATAAAAGAGTTACACAAGTATGACATATTTAGGGGAGATAAATGTGTAACATGAGGGAGGTGTTATCAGTTATTCCTTCCTTGGGTATTGGTGTACTTCTGATTCTTGAGCTTCATACACGATCATCAAGGAAGAAAAATGTGAACATTGGGGAGGTGTTTTCATTCCGGGCATGATGTGTATTCGGGAGAGTTCTTGGATATTGGTGTACTTCGGGTTCTTGAGCTTCATACACGATCATCAGGGAAGAAAAATGTGAACATTGGGGAGGTGTTTTCATTCATGGCATGATGTGTATTCGGGAGAGTTCTTGAGCATTATACGAAGAGACTGACTGCATCAATTCAACTACTTGGGGGAATTGTTCTCTTGACACCTTTTGGAATGGATCGCTTCAGACTTCAGTGGAAAAGGAATTTGAGAAGAGTTATTCAAATGTGGGATGATACTTTGCTGTTCTTCTATTGGATGATATAACCTCGAACCAAGAATCACAAAGATCATTCTTAAAAGGAGCAGCAAGATCGATGATAATGGTGTGCTTCTTTGTACACCTGGCTAAGGCAAGCTTGAAATAGAACTTCGAATCTGCTGAACAAAAGTATTTTTGGTTTGGGGGGAAGCTACCAAATCTTACTTTCAGATGGTTCAATTTCTCTCTACTCGGGAGCCTCGAAAGCTTTGGTGGTGAATGTTTAAGAGATGACGATTTCTATCTTCTACAGTGGGGATGCTCGATATCCTTATCTCGGTACTCGTATCATCATCTTCTTAAACTATATCATCTACTCTATCTGTAAATATTTATCAAAAACAAAATACAAAAATATAAAACCAACAGAAAGAAAATAGAAAAATATAAAACCTACAAAAATCCATAAAAATCAGAAAATTTGAAAAATACCAAAAATATGTTTTCTCAAGACATGTCTTCTGGTATCGATAACATCTATGGTCTTAGAAATGTCATTCAATAATGGCACGGGACCATAGATGAAGTTCGAGCAGGAGGTGTAAATATTCTTTTCCAAAACATGTCTCAAAATATGGCTTGCAGTTACTTCAGACTGTAACCCGTGCTTAAACTATGGTTTGCTATTATTTCAGATAGCAACCCGTTCTTCAAGAAAGAAAAGTGTTGCGCTAAACCAATTTTCAAATATTTCATGCACTTATCCTAAAGCAAAATGAGGAAAGTATGTCGAAGGACTGCTGTTCCTACTCAAATATTTTTCCTTCAAAAATTCTTCAAAAAAATATTTGTTTTAACAAAATGGTGGTAAATGAGCTGCTTGAAAATCAATCAGAATCAAGTTTTCATAAATTTGCAAAACCCAATCAATGACCTCAGCTTATTTAAAACTTTTGATTGAATGAGTCATTGATTGAGGGGGAGAATGTTTTTCAAATTTATATCATCTATCGGGCTTATCTAATTATCCTACATGCTTAACTGAAAAATATATTTGCCTATGTTGAAGGACTAGGAATTTAGGATATATTTGTTAGGATTAGATGATCAGAGATTGATAAACACATAATTCCCATGCCTTTATGTTCTGATTGACATGTTGGATTGACTTTAATTAGTCGATTGCTAGTTGGGTGATGTCGACCACCATATATATGTTTGTATGTCCACTAACGTATGCAGATATCATGGTTCATAAGAATGTTCCCGATCCGGATCCCACTAATGAAGAAGATTGGATGCCGAAAGGAAATGGTAACCATTTCTTGAAGTCGACAAAAGAAGAAACGGAGCTTAATCAGATCTCTCTATGGATAGTTGGCACGATAGATGCAACGTCAGAGGTCTCACTGCATCAGCAGACGGTTTTCTTTCAGCCTCTTAGCAACAACAAAGCAGCTTGTGATTCTCTCCACCTAACGTATCTTTGTGCAGGACAAGTAGTGAATAATACTATTTTTCAACAAATTTGATAAAATTGTTTTGAAAATGGAAAAAATATTGTTTTGAAAATAAATTGAAATCAAACTTTGGAAATCAATCAGACTTCATTTTTAAACATAAGTCACTCAATCAAAAACTACGGTCATTGATTGAGGGGGGGGGAGTGATTTTTAACTTAAGTATTTTCAAACGATATTTCTTCATAAAAGTCCGTTTGTACGAAATAAAGTGGTGATCTAAGATTTAATGTTATGTCATGGTATGATTTTCTTTAAAACTCAGAGATCTTTCAAAATGAAATTTTTTCTGTTCTTGTTTGATTGTGAAATTGTTTTATTTTACTTAAATATCTCTTAAAAACTATCATACCTGACACTAACAATCTTTAATGTCGAAAAATTGGTCCTTATCAGTCAATTTTCAAAATTAAATCAGGCCACGTCTTTCCCCAAAATTTTCTAAAAGATTTAAATCAATTGGGTTCACAAATCTAAAATGTTTGATATTTTTTATCGGGAGAGAGATCGTGATTTAAATCTCAAATCTGTTTTAGTCCTTTAAAGGCACTCCTGCCTCCATGTGCCAAAGAATTGAAATACATAGTGCACATGATTGTGGAGTAGCATTTAACCATAAACCAGAAGAGCTTTTAAATCAGGCACATTTTCTCCCATGTTTTCTAAACCTTATTAAATCACTTGGGATCCAAAATCTTAAAGGGTTTGATATTTTTTATCGGGGAAAAATTTGTGATTTAATTATGAAATCTGATAAAAGATGATTGATTTGACTCAAAGTGCAGGTTGCTCTCCCATATGTGCTAAATGCTTTCGAATCTCGAAGCACATATTGAGGGGGAGCATTTCAAAAGAAAATAATCTTTTAAGGTATAAAGCTTCTATGTTTTAACATATGTACCTTGATTGAGTTTTCAAATGGTTTTATTTATGGCAAGTGTGATCGTGGACGTTCTTAAAAGAACTCCTTCCTCTATGTGTAAAATGATTTCAAATATCCATCACACTTTTTGAGGGGGAGAATTTACCAAAAAAATCAAATGGCTTTTTCTACGGAAATTGAGATCAAAGAAATTTTTCTAAGACCTCTTGCCTCCATGTGCTAAACAATTTCAAAATCATAAGAGCACATGTCGAGGGGGAGCATTTCTAAATGATCAAAACAATTAAGGTACAAAATGCTTTGATATTATATCACAAGTACCTTGATTGATTTTCCAAATGATTTTTCAATTGGTTTCGAGAAGGAATGAACAATACCAAAAGACCGACCAATTTACTTTATGCATGGTGTTATAAGGATGGTTAGGTTAGTTATTCGTTCCAACGATCCCGCCAGAGCCGGAGGGATCTACCCAGGGACAATCCACTAGATAGTGTAGAAGTCCTTAGGTATGATGAAAAAAGGAGAAAAGTGAGAAATGGGAAGAGTGCGGACTGAGAAAGAGCTAGAACTGGAATTAACCCAACAAGGTTCTAGTAATGAAGTCTCGGTAAGCACTGAAGGGGTTGAAGAATGAAAAAGAAATGAATGTGAGAAAGGGTGAAAAGAAATAGCCCTCCATCAATTCAACTTAGGGCAGAAACCGGGTTCAATACATATGCTACTGGTGGTTACTAAGGTAACACTGGTATTGAAGACAAGACGTAATGGACCCAGTGACGCACTGCACCTAACTTCCCAAGCTACTCAAGTTCCTCTTAAAAGGGCTTGTTTCATTCTCACGGGGAACCTACATAATCTATCGACTTTCTCTTAGAGGTTGTTGATATTGAAGAAGGAGACCCTCTCCCTAGTCTCCGGCATAGGAAACCAAATGTGCACAATTGAGTCTAGAGCCAAGAGATCATCCACAATATCTCATTAGGACACAAAATTAATGAAGACTTGATGTTTCACACAATGTGGAAAGTAAGTATATATTGAGAGTCCTACGCATTATCCTTGTGGTACTGCCAGAACATCCGAGTGATATATAAATATTCACGATGAAGATGGAAATCCTTCTAGAGCCAACATCAAACAAGCTCTTGGTGGGTGACATGTGAGATCTTTCCAAAAGATCAAGCTTGTGACAACAGGACATAAACGATGGGGCGATTCACTCGTGAATCAACCTTGGTCCAGGAAATGAATTGACGAGTACTTTTGGAAAAACCGTTCGATGTGCAAATCTTCTTTTCTCTAGCACATCGAATGTGTATTCATATTTCAAACACAAAAAGTATTTCTGATTGAAAAAATACTTTTGGAAAAACCTTTCGATGTGCAAATCTCTTCTTTTCTCTAGCACATCGAATGTGTATTCTTTTCAAATACAAAAAGTATTTTTGATTGAAAATTGATCTTTCTTATAAAACCTTCGTCGCATTGCAAAACTCTTTCTTCAAGCAATAAGCGATTGTTAGGTCACTAGTTTTACAAACACAAGTTATAAGAGAGGAGATGAAGGCGGATGAACAAGTTATAAGCACACACACACAAGATAATATGACTGGTTATGCAACAAGAGTGAATGAGAGAATAACTTGAACAACCAACCCTCAAGTGAGGGTTATTACATTGTTTATATAGGCAAGGAGCTAGGGCAACACTCCATCTCCTTCCCTATTCCTTATTGGGCTTGGGCCTAAGCTTATGGGCCTTCTACATAAGCTTGACCTTAAACAAACATAAAGGCCATAATAAAGCTACCTATTACATATGAAATATAAATACTTGAAATACAGTTTAGGAGTGATTCCAACAATCTCCCCCTCAAGTATATATGAATGTAAACGGTGAAGGCGTTGATGTAATAGTAGCTCTGACGTCTTCTGACATTCTTCTTTCTTGTGAGAGGAATTGCCTTGATTCGAACAATCTCCCCAGTGTAGAGAGATAGTTATCTTTGAACAGTTATGCTTCGACGTCATCTTTAACTTTGTTCTTTGATCATTGTTCTTTGTGGTGAAAGTGATAGTATGTTGTTGTCTGCATCAGTCTGCCTCAGGTCTGCTTCGCTGCTCCAGTGTCTCCACGTCATTCTTCAACATGCTCACACGCTCTTTGACGTTGGAATTCAATGCTGATGAAGTTCTTTAAGTTTTGACTTTGTAGATTCTTTGGTTTGACGAAGAATCATTCTGACGGTTGTGTTGCTGTTGAATAGAACTTCCATTAGTGATGATGTTGGCGCGAGCATGAGAAGAATCAGCACGATCATTCCGCTCTAGAGTTTCCATAAGAAGAAAACATTTCAAACGGTTAGTAATAAGCGGTTTCCGGCACTTACAAGTTTGAACTTCGAGAGTGTTAACAGCATAGTGTGAAAACACAACTCTAATTCTTACAAAGGCCGTTCCTGAACTGGAGTCCCACAAGTGAGATAACGCGATGTACTGAAGTACATCTACAGTTCAGATGAATCGCTGAGGTACACCGAAGTATCACCTCATAACTGTAGACCGTTTGAGACACACTCCGCGTAATCCACGGGGAGTTACCGAAGTGACCTGCTGTCAGGGCTGTTTGATGTTGACCCTGTCAGGAGTTTCCATTCAATCACTGAGGATCACAGATGTGAACCTCTCATAAATGTTCTCGACAGATTGCTAAGATCTGTGAAGGACTTGATATGAACCACTGATAATCTTATTTGGTGATCATCAAGTGATTAAATGTCAAGTGTTCCTAAGAGATCTTTTGATGAATCTCGTGGCTCTAGACTCAATAGTGCGTTTTGGTTTTCCTGAGCGGAGACTAGGGAGAGGGTCTCCTTCTTCAATACCAGCGATCTCTAAGAGAAAGCCAATAGTTTACGTAGGGTTCCCTGTGAGAATGAAACAAGCTTCTGTTGAGAGAAACTTGAGTGGCTAAGAAGGTATAGTGCATGCGTCACTGGGTCGATGATGACTTTTAATCTTCAATACCGGTGTCACTGAGTGACAGCCAGTAGCATCTGAATTGAACCCGGTGTTTGCCCTAAGTTGAATAATCTGGAGGGCTGTTTCTTTTCACCCTTTACTTTACGTTTCTTTTTGATTCTTCAACTCCTTCTTTCTCCGATTCTCATATTCTCCTTTTTACAATCATTCCTAAGGACTTCTAACACTAACTAATGGTAGTGTCCTTGGGTAGATCCCTCCGGCTCTGGCAGATCATAGGACGGTTATTCCTAACCTTAGTCACCTTATAACTCCATGACTAACCTATGTTGCCATTAAAACCACTGTATGTGAAAATATCTCTCAAAGGGTTTGTAAATGAAAAACATGTTTGAACCACTGTGAGAGATGAAGTTTTGCATAAATACTCCCCCTCCACATGTGCTTAATAGTTTTAACGGTTAAATGCACAGGGAGGAAAGAGCGCGCACTTTTTGAATTGATCCACTGAAGATAGACAATCCCCCGCGAGACACGGTTACGTTGCATAGTTAAAGAGTTGCATTGTCAGCTTTTAGGTGACAACTAGCTCTAATAACTACCTTGAAGGTGTAGACAAACCTCGAAAGGTTGTCATACCCGTCAGAGTTCATGTCTATCAAGAGTTTCTCGAATGGTACTTTCTACTTGGACAAGTCCTTTGCGAGACACGTTTACATTACTAGCGAACTAGCTTGAAATTATTACCCGTCCAGGACAAGTCTTTTCGAGTTACAAACAGTTTAGTACCGTCAATTCGTTGGTTAAGTCTGAGGTACACAGATTCATTTGCATTTTGTACAACATATTTCTTATCACACAATTTTCTCCCCCACAAAAATGGCATAAAGAATGTTATTTTTGAACGGTTGACAATAAATATGACCATTTCGAGTGTTGCGGGAAGATGACCACTATGAACAATTTGTGAACAAAGTTTTAAATCAAATACTCCCCCTCAACTAGTGATATAAACGGTTGAGGTTTTGAAAAATCATATGGGGAAGTACTTGTGTTTTTGAGCAAAACCTTGAAAAATGAAAGGTTTGATAGGTTTTACTCAAAAATAAGAAGCTTTCGCTCCTTTTGTAAGGATTGTGGCACTGAGGCGTACCACAGGGTCCTTTCTTGACAATTACGGGTTGTACACTGTTATGTGTGCACAAGCCATCGACATATATAATCAATCATCCAAAATTATAAGAAAGAACCAAATCAAGGAGTAACAGTAATTGCAGTGATGTTCCCAGGAGTACGAACAGGGCGTTGATAGCCGGTGATGTTGATCCTGGGTCGACCACCAACAAAACTTTCCAACATTCTGAACTGATCCCTTCTGAACAACCGTTCATCAATCATGGTGATGATCCTTCTCACATCCCTCCTTTCCTGAGAATTCCAGTGCTTAGAAGACCCAATTTTCAGATGTATATCCTTCAACCTGTACGCCAATCCATCCCTAACCAGCTTCAAGGTATGATCCCCGAATTTCTGAAGTTTACTACACGCCATTAAGCAGTTTCTTTGAAGTTCACTGCGGTAAACAACTCCGAATGGTTTGCTGATGAGCGTATATTGAGTTAGCTGACTGATGTCGATAAGATCAAGCGTTGGAGGAGTGACGTTGACACGTTTCTGATATGATTCAATGGCAAGCTGAAGATCTTCAACACGTTCTTTGATGACTATGCGTCTGATGAAGATGAGCAGTGACTTGATGAATTCACGTTGTACTTCAGTTGGAAATTGTCTCATGCGACCTTGAACTTTGGCAAGATACATGTCTTCAATATCGTTGATGTTCAAATTCTCAAAGTCAGCTTCAGAGAATGCATAGTCCCTTTCGTCTTGTCTTTTGACCACAATCTTCTTGAGAAAAGTGTAGTCCCATTTAGACGATAGACCAACATGTTGGATGGCCACGATACTTTTAGTACTGAACACTGCATGTTGAGACTTCTGGACCAAGCAGCTTCTGTAGTAGATTCTTCGGCGTTCCGGCTAATGGTGAATCCCATACATTGCATCTTGGTCATATGCTACCACTTTGTCGGAGAACATGTGGGTAGCACATTCCTTGATGGCTATACAATCAGAGTATATTGCAGCAGGGAATGGAAGTGTCAGAGATGTAGCGTATTTCCTTGAACCATCGCCACCGTGTTGAAGAAAATCTAAGTCTTTGTTGAAAAAATGTCTGAAAGGAATCCTAGCCTGATCAGGTTGGCCAATGGTAGGTAGAGGTCGAGACCAGTCGGTGTAATATGGAGGATTGTCCCGTTTAGTGAAGTCGATGTTTGCTTCTGGGTTGAGCCAATCCATGTTGTTAGACATGGCTCGAGCAATGTTGTCAAGGTGATATTCAACCTCGATTGCACTTTCCGAGCTGTTTTTCAAGAGTAGGAATGCGTCATTCTTGATGCGCTTCAACTCAGATTTCGTCATCTTCTTCACACGGAACCTTTCTTGCAAAATCTTTGCATGCTCCAAGGTACTACCGTCTACCAATTCTTGACCTTCTTCAGGATAGGGAGTGTTGTTAACAAGTGTAGCAAACCATTCAAACTCTTCAGTTTTATCGTCATCTAGCCATGATACGACGTCAGTATGAAGCGTCTTCTTCTTCTTTTTCGAAGGCTTGGATGATGATGCTGGTTTCTGTCCTTGTTTGGGAGAGGTGGGTTGTTGTTGGGGCTCAAGGACCTCTTTATCGTCACCACCCGTATACTCAAAGTAATCACCTGTTTTTTGAGTCAGGGGTGGTAACTCGGAATCGTCCCGAGGTTTATCAGTAGAAGACCGAGGTGGAGGAGACTTTTGTTGAGAAGAAGTCCGTTGTTGAGGAGGTGGCATCGAAGAAGATTCACCAGACTGCTTCTGACGTTTTGGTGCAGAGTCTTTATCCTTATCATTGTCATCTCTTAGCCGTTTGGGTTGATCGGCTAACTCCTTGCATGATGATCTGAGTTGAAAAGCAAGTAGACCGTCGAAAAATTTAGCTTCATCCGAAGTAAACGTTCCAGATCGCTTTGACATTTGCATCACTAGTTTAGCGATTAACTCAGATTCAGAGAGATCAGCTTCTTTGGCCATTGTATGTTTAACCAATGCGACGATGTTAGGGGTGAGTTGTCTGGAAAATACTTCTCTAGTCACACCGGGGACAATGTCGAGAAGAAACTTATGGGTATGATCTCTTGCTGTCTTCTCCAGTTCCTTTTGAACTTTAGGAATGATATCCTGAAGGTACTTGTTAGTGTAACCTTCGATCATTTCGTTCAGTTCCTCTTTACGATGATTCTTCATGAACTTCTGAACAAACTCCCTTTCTTTCTGCATCTTGTCTTTCTCATCATTTAAGTACTGTATTTGGTCAGCAAACCAATTCAGTTTTCTGTAAAGTATGTCCTTCTTTCTGACTTGTTGGACAACTTTCACAATTCTTTCATGAGTCTGAGAAATCCAAGATTTAGGTGGTTTCTTCACGGATTTGGATGATGATTTGGTTGACTTCTTAGATGGTGGTTGTGATGAATGAGACGAAGAATCCGATGATGATAAGATGTGAGGAGATTCCGGGTCCTTTGGTGGTTCAGAAGTTTCCTTCTGTGAGCATGTAGGACTATCCAGAAGAAACTTTGTATAATCATCATCGTCATCTCTAGACTTTTCTTTCTCAGACTTCTTGGTTTCCGGTTCCTCAAAGTCATATCTGATAGTATCCTCCACAAGCTGTTGTTGTTGCAGAAGAGTGGTGGTACCAGATCCCTTATCAGGATCTGGAGAGGAGTGGGCAGCACCACTTGATCCTCCGGGGCCACCCATTTGATCTTTAGCAAATTCTTCAGCTTTTTGAAGGTGTCTGACGATTGTAAACTTCTTCCTGTATGATTTATCCAGTTGCTCTTCTTCTTCAGAGCTCTCATCATAGGGTACAATTGCTGGAGTCTTCCCTTTTTCTTGGACAACTGGAGGACTTGGAGGTTTTGCTACTGAGGCAGGTGTTTCGGTTGCAGTTGCAGAGTAATGAAACTCTTCATCTGTATCAGTATCTTCAGAGCTCTCGTCCCTAAGTTTTCTTTGTGGTTCAAGTATGGGAATAGGTTCGGCTTCCTTTACGGGAACAATCCTTTTAGAAGGAGGATTCCTTTTAGGAAGCTTCCTTTGACTCACAGTACTTGTTGCGCTTCCTGCACTTCCTCTTCTGGTTCTCCTTACAGGTGTTCCAGAAGATTTTTCGTCGAGATGACCAACTTTGCCTTGTCTAACTGCTTCCAGATACATTTTGTACGTTTCGAGCTTTCTAACATCTTCAGTTAGAAGGAAATCTGGCAACACAACACCTTGTTTCTTTGTAGACGATTCCTTGATTCTGACAGATAGAATAGGTTCCGTCAACATATCGTGATTGTCGGGGTCATTGAGCCTCTTGGGAATATCAGGATGAAGTCCAAGTGCTCTATGGATCAACAGTTTAGTATATCTGATGTAGGGAATCTTTGAGCCAAGTTTGTTGAGAAATGACATCATGTCATCCCAAATCAGAGCTTCGATAGCGATGTGTTTCATGTTGACCAATGCCCAAAATATTTGCAGTTCTATGAGCTTAGGATGCTCATAGCCACTGTCACGACCAGAAACAGACTTGGTGATGATCATGTAGAGAGTTCTCCATGGTTGAGGAATACTCTTAAGCTCTACGTGAGAATGTTTGGTGATTACTCCTGTGGCCTCGTCATAACCGATATCGATTAAGAATTAGAGAGTGAGCTCTTCAGCAGGTGTGGCATATAGTTTGGTTGGATCGACTTCAGGAATTAGGAGAACAGCCCTTAAGTCTGCAGGTGTAATGGTGACTTGTTTGTGATTCAGAGTCACCGTCACAGCAGTCCATCCTTTGACCCTTTCTATAGTGTTCCAGAACTGTTGGATATAGATCTCAGGAACAGTTGCAGAGTGAGTGAGCATATTCTGATGCGGATGAGTCTTCAGAATATCAATAGCAATTAGACACGAAGATTCTGAGCAAGTGAGGGTGTCAAAGTCAACACGGAGATTATTCTTTCCTATCTTCATTGGATAGCCATGAGGATAGATATCAGCAATGGAGAGAACTTCTGATGCATCCACATTCATTTGTTCAGCCATGTCGTGATCTGAAATAACATTAGCCAAAAGAACCAACATATCGAAAGACATAATGTTAGTCAACAGAAGGTCTTATTGTCTAGTTATTGAATGTACAGTGTCAATGATTGTTACGAGTCCTAAGTCACTTGTTTGTTCAATAGTCTAATGACGTCGTGAAATGTTTCGTGAGTTAGTTAACTTTAAGTTTTAAAGTTTATGTTATCACTTATTGTTCACCACATATCAAACGATTAAGTTTATTAGTGACATTATTGGATTCGTGACGATATGATAAGTTTATTAACAAGTTTGTACACGTAACAATTCATAATGAAGGTCCATCCAGGCTTATGCGTAGCAATGACAAAGTTATGCGTAAGCAAGTGTTTTATACGCGTATTTGTAAGCTTACGTGTAGGATCCTATCTTACGCGTAGAAAAAGTTACGCGTAGGGAAAAGGGGACCTTATGCGTAGATCTTACGCGTAGGCGTATAAAAACCTTCGAGTAAGGTTTACTCGTAAGAGTAGACCTTATGCGTAGAGGCACTGTTTACGCATATCCTTCACAGGATACGCGTAGTCCCACTGTAGAACCTTACGCGTAGGCATAACTGACTACGCGTAGGGTAATCCTTATGCGTAGAAATGCAAATGACCTTGATTCTGAATTTTAAGCGTAACAAATCCTGAAATAAGTTCATCAAATCATTAACACTATCACAGAATATCATTTTAACAACAATTTATGGCACGAACACTTGTCAAACAGTTATGCGTAGAAATACATACGCGTAGTCTAAAACCCTAAATTTACGCGTATGAATTTTAGCCATAGAATTTGCACCAAAGTTTTTCTGGTATATCTTAGATGTTGTGAGAGCATATTGACCAAGTCTTAACACTTAGTTTGCAGTGAATCAAAAATACCCAATTTTTAGAACATTAAACCCTAATTCCTAATTCTGAATCAATTAAGGTTTCTGGGTGGTTATAAGGCATGGATATCATCAATTCAACATCACATAAGCATAACACAACAATCTTTTTGACCAAAACACTTCACATTCGAAAATACCCAATTCGACTCATAAACCCTAATTTTCAAACTTCATCAATTCGTGTTTCTGGGTGGGTTTTGATGGTTAAAATGGTATCACTGATGTATTATGAACGTTTTGACACAAACCATTTCACCACAAACACACACATATTGATTGTGTGTTCATACGCATAAGCGTAGAACACCTAATCACGCGTAGAAAACGTTTTAGCCGTAGGATTTACATGAAATTCAAAACCTTATCATAAAAACATGTTGTAATCACGAAAACACTTACAAGATGAAGATCAAAAACACGGTTTTCTTGAATCAAATCAAAGCGTAGGATGGTTTTAGGTTTTGTGTAATAAATGTGAAGAAGAAAATTAGGTGGGAGGGTGTTTTACTAAAAGTTAGTTTAACCTTTTGACAGTTTTGGTCCCTCTACCTTTTCCTTTTTCAAACCAAGCCATTTAATTTCCATTATGGTTACCAAACAAAGTTTTTAGGAAAGAAACTTGACGACACTCCCCCTCGACTTAAGAAATAATGAAAGGTTATAAATTTAGTCCGAGGAGTGTCTTTTAACCAGAAAATTCACCATCATTGTAAAATGAAACAACCGAGATATGAAAACATGCAAGTACACTGATGTTATGAAACAGTTAAGTGAAAATTTTCTCCCCCTCAACACGTGATCGTAAAAATACTGAATTTTGAAGGATTACAGTGTTGAAGGAAGAAATGTACTTGCCATGTTGAAAGAAAGATAGATTAGGATAATATTTTTGTTGTTTTATCGGATTTTATATTTTTGTATTTTGTTTTTGAAAAAATTATTTACAAAAGATGTTTTGGTGTTTGACAGGTTTTTAAGACTGTTTTAAGAGGTCATCCAATTCCTCTTGAGTCAAACACCTCATACCAATCCGGTGGACCAACTCATTAAACCTAGCGGGAGGCAAGGCTTTGGTGAGCAGATCTGCTAATTGGTATTCAGTACCCACAAAGTATAATTCAACGGTACCCTGTTCCACGTGGTCCTTGATGAAATGATAGCGAAGATCGATGTGCTTTGATTTCCAGTGCTGAACTGAGTTGCACGAGATTGCAATGGCACTCCGATTGTCGCAGTACATCGGGATTCTGTCAAATACGTAACCATAGTCTTTGAGTTGTGTTCTCATCCGAATGACTTGAGCACAACACGCGGACATGGCTACATATTCTGCTTCGGTTGATGACAGCGATGTACAATCCTGCTTCTTTGATTGCCAAGACACCAGTTTATCACCGAGATATTGTAGCGCTCCTGAAGTGCTTTTCCTTGAGTCTAAGCATCCTGCGTGATCAGCGTCTGAAAAAGCGATTAGTTCAAAACCAGAATCCTTCGGATACCAGATCCCCAAGTTAATGGTTCCTTTGATGTATCGGAGGATTCTTTTAGCCTCAGAGAGGTGGGTTTCAGTTGGTCGCGACTGATAACGGGAGCATAGATAAACGGTAAAGACAATATCAGGCCTGCTAGCTGTTAGATACATGAGAGACCTAATAATACTTCGGTATTTGGTAGGGTCAACTAATTTCCCATGTAAATCAGCATCTAACTTCTTGGTATGAGCCATTGGTGTGGCATAAGTGTCACAGGTTGTCATTCCAAATTTGTTTAACAATTCAAGGGCATATTTGGACTGACTCAAGAAAATACCACGGGGTGATTGATGAACTTGCAGTCCTAGAAAGAACGTAAGTTCACCCATCATGGACATTTCAAAATTTTTCTTCATTAGTTTTGCAAAAGCGATTGAAAACTTTTTATGTGTAGACCCAAAAATGATGTCATCCACGTAAATTTGAACAATTAAGATATGTGCCCCGTGATATTGTATAAAAAGTGTTGGGTCAACCGAGCCTTTGGTGAAATTATTAGCAATGAGGAAAGATGATAGCTTATCGTACCATGCCCGAGGGGCTTGTTTGAGACCATAAAGAGCTTTGTTCAGTTTGTAGACATGGTTCGGGAACTCAGGATCAACGAATCCATCTGGTTGGCTGACATAGACTGTTTCTTTAAGTTGTCCATTGAGAAACGCCGTTTTGACATCCATCTGATAGACCGTCATATTCATATGAGCTGCGAACGCGAGAAATATCCGAACAGCCTCAAGACGAGCAACCGGAGCAAAAGATTCTTCAAAGTCTATTCCCTCTTCCTGACGATAACCCTTAGCAACTAGACGTGACTTGTTTCGGATGACGTTCCCTTCAGCATCCAATTTGTTTTTCCAAATCCATTTTAGACCAATGACGTAGACCCCTGTTGGTCTTTCAACCAGTTCCCATACTTCAAGACGTTTGAATTGGTTGAGTTCTTCCTGCATGGATTCAATCCAGTTGTCTTTTGTCATTGCATCTTTAATGTTTTTAGGCTCAGATTGGCAGACAGTGAGTGCATAAATGCAATTTTCACCATCTGTGTGAAGACGTTGTCTCGTAACGACTGGTTGATTCGGGTTGCCAATAATGTTAGCCAGAGGATGGTCTTATGTCCATCTATGTGTAGAGGGTTGATGTTGGTATACATTGTGCAGATTTTGAGGATTCAAATGGTTTGTTAAAGATTCCGCGACATCTGGTGCAGCAGTCTCATTAGCAAACGGGTTGAAGAACGCATTTGGATCAAAATCTGCAGGTGGGGGTACTTCATTCAAAATATCATCAGCTGGTTCATCATTGTTGGAAGCGGTGTGTTCAACTGTTGTGTTGGAGTCAACTAGTGTAGGTGCATTTTCAACAGTAGTTGTTGTAGCAGGTGTATCAGGTATAGGAATATTATCAGGTTGTGCAGCGGAAATAGCGGATACACCTGGAGCACGTTCATCCATATCGTCACAGAACAGAGGAGCAAATAACCTTTCCATTTGTTTACGAGTTAGCTGGGGGCTTTGTTCAGCTGATGATGGGGTTTGAGGGAAGTTTAAACGGTTGTGACCGGGTTCTAAGTTGTTATACTCAGAAGCCATTTCCGTGAGTTCATCAAAATGAGCATGAATCGTTTCCATTACCTCCTTAGTTCGACGATTCCAGATTCGGAAACCTTTAGAATTGTCAAAGTATCCAATAAAGACTCCAATATCAGCTTTGGCTTTGAGCTTTCCAAAATCATCACGATCATTATTTGGATAGCAAAGGGATCCAAATACATGAAAGTGTTTGAGGTTCGGTTTGTAGTTGTGGATAAGCTCGAAAGGTGTTTTGTTGTGGCGTTTGGTGATCATAGAACGGTTTTGAGTATAGCATGCAGTAGATACAGCTTCTGCCCATAAGTAATCTGGAAGTTTAGCATTGATTAACATTGTTCTTGCAGCTTCCACTAACGTTCGGTTTCGTCTTTCAACAACTCCGTTTTGTTCAGGTGTACGTGCAATAGATGTTTGATGCTGAATTCCCACTTTCTCATAGAATTCACGAAGGGTTTTGTTAACAAATTCAGTTCCTTTGTCTGTTCTGATTATCCTGACGGTGTTGCGGAGCTGAACCTGTATTTTTATGAGAAAGGTGATGATCATTTGTGGAGCTTGGTCTTTGCTTCGAAGAAAGTAGACCCAAGTCCATCGTGAGTAGTCATCAACAATTACTAAGATGTAGCGTTTGCCATTGATCGTTTGCACGCGCATCAGGCCACACAAATCCATGTGAAGAAGATGAAGCACATGCTGAGAGATGTGTTCCACCTTTGAAGGAAAATGAGCACGAGTGCTTTTCCCTTGTTCACAGGCTGAGCAAAGGTGATCTTTTGAATACCGGAATCGTGGGAGTCCTTCAACTAGTTTATGTCGAGCAAGGTTGGTGATGGTTTGAAAGTTTAGATGTGAGAGACGACGGTGCCATAGCCAGGATTTTGTAGATGTTGCCTTTGAAAGTAAGCAGATTGGAGAGGAAGCAACCATGTCTTGCATGGAGATAGTGTAGAGACTAGAATTACGCGAGCCAGACATAAGGTCATTTCCTTGTAGATCACGAATGAAACAAGTTTTCTCCCTGAAAGCAACCTCCAAATCTCCATCACAAAATTGACCTACTGAAAACAGATTGTGACCGAGGCCTTCCACATAGTAAACCCTGCTGATTTCGATGTTCCCATTGACATAATCTCCGTAGCCCATGATAGCTGCGAAGTGATCGTTCCCGAACCTGACAGTGCCAATGAACTTTGCAATAAAGTTTGATAACAGTTTAAGATTGCCTGTCATGTGTCGGGAACATCAGCTATCAACAATCCAGAGAATGATCTGTATCACCTGCATTACACACAGACGACACAGATGGAATAGAAGTAGATGTGGAACCCGAAATGTTAGAGGGTTCCGAAGCAGGTATATTAGATATACACACATTAATAAGTTTAGGCATCCATTTAAATCCTAGTGTGTTATATATCCATTTCTGCCATCTATAACTACTCTTTGCTTTAGTCTTAGTGAATGCACTAGGTGGTACTACATTCTTAGGAGGTGAAGCGGGAGCTACTGTGATAGCAATGGTTGCCTTAGAATCTAAAGAAGGTGGTTTACCAAGCACAGACTTAGAATGATTAGTGGGCCTAGAGGTATTCCGATTCATAGGATTCCGTAATCGAGAGATTATAGCTTTAGCAACACATTTGTCATGACAATCAGAATTCATACTCTTTCGACAAATAACACAAGGTGCATCAGACTGAATATCAAAAGTGCTTAACGGTTTAGCATTCGTTACATCACTATTTCTATTACATTTGCCAGACGTAACATCTATAGTGGAAGCAACATGAGTTTTATTCAGAGTCCTAGGGTGTTCTTCTACTTTAACATTCCTTATTGATCTTTTCTTAGGTCGCAACTTCCTATTCTTCGATTGAGTGCTCCTAGGCTGTGAAGTGCGGACGTTTGGAAAAGACGCAACTATTCCTGTTTCAGTAGAGGGAAACACATTAGCAACTTGTGATTTGGCAATAGGGATTCTAGGTTCACGA